>JAAGNO010005785.1:0-23961 GCA_033439905.1 Ceryle rudis | reverse complement strand
GAGACATTGTTCAGTTAGTACATTACCTTTCAATTATACAATTATTAAAAGCATTGAAACCAATCTCTATCAACTTCTTTAAAACAACCAATCTCTATCAACTTCTTCTTCTGCATCACTTCTTTAAAACACAGTACATTAGAAGATTATGCAATGAAGAGACCAGTTGTAGGCACCCTAACTCTAAAATGGCTAGTTCTTGTTCACATTTTTTATTCCAGTAGGTAGCTTGTATCATCTGATTACAATTTGGGCTGCTTGACAGGCTACAAATATGCCTGTGTTTACAGAACTCCAATGGGTATCAGTCATTATTGACACCATCTGTTTACTTCAGTGCTAACATTTCCTATCTGCTCTGGTTAAAGGTAAATGCTGAAGATGTATTTAAGCAGCTCTGCTGGATGGAAGAAATTTTACCTAGATACAAAGCTTTTTGTCTCTTTGTTTCCTTTCTTATACTTTGTGCAGGCATGCAAGGTTTCAATGCACTTGATAAAATAACTTCCAGATGAAATGGAACAAAAGGCTCTATTAATTTTTGGCACAGAGACTGTATGATTGACTTACTATAATCAAAGGTGTCATGCTTGCTGGAATGAAAATATATATTGCTATGTCCCACTATGTGGACAGCTATATTTTCTTCATGAGAAATAAGACGTGAAATTTCATGGGAAATAAAACTTGAATATAAAATGTGATCTGTATTTCTATAGTATGTTAATTATTAGCTGATAGAGTGTATGAGGAAGTTCACATGTGAGTAGCTTATTTAGAGGAGGAGAGTGAAGAGTACAAGGGATTAGACAATTATGATACATGATAATAAATTAATGTTCTATGTTACCGACTATTCTATAATACATGAGGAATAGTTACCTGAACTGCTTTCAGTCTTTTACCAGCTCTGCATAATTTATAGCTCAAGCTTTACAAAACTTCCAAAATTAGAAAAAAAGACAGAAACTATAAGCACAGTACACTTTTCCAACGGTTCCTTTGTTACACTATGTAATAATGAAAAAATGCATATGAGCATGTAGTAATGTGTTTGCCAAGATGAGATGAAGTCCTTCATTTCCTCTACATTCCTGAATTTTATTGTGTTTTTCTCAGAACTCTAAATGACAGAAATTTCATTTGTAAGCTGATGATTAGTTAACAAGTACACATATTTCATTTCCTTTTTTCTTTTTAGTAGTGTCACTGAAATGTCCCAGAAAAAGGACTGGAACTTGTAGCATTCTGGATGATAAACATACCCTGTTTGGATGAGTCAGCAGGATGACCTATATTTTAAATTGCAGTGTAGAGCAGACATGCAACCATCAAGATGTAGGTAAGCTTTTAAAGCATTTTGGACATGATAGCACACAGTTTTGTACAAAATAATTTTGTTCGTAACTATGTATGATTTAGGATGCCAGAATTCAGCTCCCAGTTTGATCAATTGCTTGATCAATCTGCTTTGTACACTAAAATGACTCACTGACATTCTGGCCGACAGGTTTCAAAGTCACCAAGTGTTCATTAAGCATTCTAAAAAATATTTTTCAGAGGTCATATTTCACAGAAATAATACTTCTGTTGCTCCTTCCAGTGTAAGTAGTGTGGCATGCTATTTTTTTCATAAACCCTTAGGTGGATAGTTCTAAATTTTACTGTGACACTTTCATTCTTTTTTACTAACATTATTTGCTATGCTATTCCTATTTTATGACTTTGTAGTCCTCTTTCTGCAAACAAAACTCTTACTCCATTTACTCAAAGCCAAAAGGCAAAGCTTCTCTTCTTCAGCATGTTTACTAGCCCAATGTGTAGCAATATCAACACATCTTAATTTTATTTTTTTTCCACTGTTGAAGTTCCGTAGGATAATTAGACTGAAATGCTTTCAATTACTCTCTGTCTAGAACATGCTGAATGCACCAGATTCCATGAATCTTTGCAAATATAATCTATGAAGTGTCAAGCTAGTAGCATTTGTAAAGATAATGATGGTGTTCTCTGGTTTTGATGAGTCAGATATATAATGGCATGTTGCCTGTTCAATATCATGTTCTGAAAGAAAATGAATTAACCTACTTAGCATAGACCAGAAAATGGCCACAAAAAAAATGGACACTGAAATTTGTGTCTCACATACATAGTCCATTTCATCTTCATTTCAATTTGCTTTCTCAAAAAGTTATAAGGATACATAGAAAAGGCACTTCTTGGAAAATGTTTACTGTCATCAAAATCAGTGCCCATTATTAAGTGTTAAATTAAAATATTAAAATGTATAACACTCCCTGGGAGAAAAATAGAAATTAAGTATCTGTAGTACTTTAAAAATACTTCCTCATACTTTCAAAAGTGAAGTAAGTTAAGGAACTAGCAGAGCCCAAAGTTGTAAAATTAAATGAAATAAAAAGGAATGGCTTTCCAGATTAATTTCATAAATTGTACTGGCATTTGGTAATTATGGAAAATATGTTCAGAAGTACATAAAATAGAACATAATATACGTGGAGCAAAGCTGGAAATATTGCATGTGAATGAAAGCCAACTGTTTCAGCTACAAGAATAAAATAAAGTTAGTAGTTAAAAATAATTACTGTTCTTTGTTCAGGAGAAATCATAACTCACAGGAGTCTAAGGAAATTTGGAATCACCAAAAATAATTCTACAAAAAGGTGAAATGCTTGCTTTCCTACTCTAACATTAGCCCTGATACAGGGTTGTTTTTACTGAAGTCATTTATATTTCCTAGTTTTATTTGATGCAAATAGAAACAACATTTGTTTACTCCACAGAAGTTCACTCGTTAAGGGATATGTACTCTCAGGAAAACCCAAAAATGCTGTGACAAAGAATGGCTAAGATATTGAGCTGTATCTCTTACGCCATTTTGGTTATTTCACCTCTTTTGGCAATTTCTTCTACCATTTGGCTCCAAAATGCTTTTGTTTTTTTTCCATTCTCAAAAGATTTGCAGCCATTACTATATGATCCCGTACAGAGGGGAAGAGTACAGGTAAACCTAGTGATGACTGCTGCATGCAGGCAGTACTTTAATCTTGCCATGTAAAATACATGAGACTATTGACATTTACAGTGGGGCTCTAGGAGTACCCACTGATGAGGATCAATACAACCTACTGTGAGGGTATACTTCGGGGAAAAAGGGGGGGATTTCCTTCCTCTCTTTCTTCCTCTCAAGGCTGATAAATGAAAATTACCCAATATTAGCAAAACTTTCTCATTCAAATGTTTAAGCTAATGCAGTTTATATTCATTGACATATACTAGAGTGAGCTCATAGTCTGCTAAATCTGCTGTGGTGGTAACCACAAGTCAAAAAAATGGGGCTAAGCTCCTCACTGAAAGAGAGCTGTCGGCTCCTTTGTCAGCAAACACAGCTGTGGCTGGGGGTGGACACTTGTCCGTGACCTCAGGTAAATGGAATTGGGCAAAAATCCTGCACTGATTCTTAATACCGTTCAGCAGCTCAGTCTAGGGCACCTTCATTTTGCAGGACAGCCTCTTAGAAACAGATTTAAGGGTCTAAAGCCATGGTTCATTTTATATTTCTCTGCTGTCTCCTATTAAAGGCACCTGGTCTCTGCTTGACATACTGATGAAATTAAGTATGTGTACCCTGAACAAGATGTGTCACTTACCTTATTAAGGTTAGGAAAAGACTGCCTTAAAAAGAGTATCTTCCCGAAGCTAGGACTTGTCAAATGTAACACCTGCAATAAATACAAAGAGATATCTTTTTTTTTTTTTTTTTTTTCTGTTGATATAGGTCTTAGTTTATCTCTTTCTCTTAGTTTTATTACTGTTCCTTCTTCTTGCTAAGGTATTTTATGATACTGAGACAAAATTTGGCATCTTTCTCCAAACAACTGCTCAAATTGGATGCCATTCTAACCTTCCAAGTATTGTAAAAGGTATTAGATGGTTTGTAATATACAAATCTCTTTGGCACAAAGCCCAAAGATATACAAGCAGGTCATCTCTTTATATACTCATCCGTCTTGGAAAGCTGTTTAAGTTATTTGTGGAACAGCACATCTTTGCAGAATAGATACACACCGTATTTAATTGAGCAGAGCTGTAAGTACTTTTCAGCTGGGCTGGCTTTCCCTGCAGATGCCTGTACCATGTACAATATTGCACTCTGTGGACATGCAAATTTTTTTCACAGCTGCTCAAACATTGCCTTGAAGCATCAAAATGATCTGGGCAATTAAGTTATAAGAAAAAATAACTTCCATTCATTAAAGATCTGTATCCTTGAATATTTTGAATTCTCAGGGCAGGTTAAATGTGATAGGAATACAAGGCTGAAAATACATATTTTTAAACAAAGACTTTTAAAAAAATTGAAAGCACATTACAATAATTATCCCAATTTACAAAGGAGCAAATGAAATAAATTATATCTAAGAGAAAGAGCCGCAAAATTTGTAATATGAGGAAAGCTTATTTCTTATTTTTCATGTTACTTACTGCATTAGTCACTTTTTTTAAGCACAAACATCAATAAACAAATTTCATAGCAAAATAAGAATCTATGACCTGCAATTCAGATAAACTACACTCAGTCAATGCTAAAAGATGTAAGTAATGTGACTAAACCCAATAATGGTCACTATAATATGATACTCTGGAGGTTCTTAATGCAAGCGTTCTAGGTGTTTTTCAACTGAGTCCTGGAAACTCACTGCCTGGCAGCAGCCATTAAACTCAGTTTACCAGCAGACCAATCACAGACTGACTAAGAGTTTCATAAATGTGTGGCAAACAAGACCAGAAACCATTAACTTTGTTTTCTCTGTCTTTTCCTTCCCATGGAAGTGGCAAAATGAGAGGTGTTCTGTCAGTGCTTTTAAAGAATGGAACTATTGTACATGTGATAACATAGTCTAGAATATTAAAGAAATCTCCAAATCTAGAGGATTAAACACTGTATTTCTCAAGGAAGACATTAGTATCTTTTTCCAGTAAATAAATTCTACTCTTACTTGACAAAAATACTTGTAAAAATTTAATATCCTATGTTCCTTTAACTTTTTGTTGAAATCACTTACTATCAGTTTCCTGAGCTATTCACAGCATTAAAACCACCCCACTCTGTATAAGTTGTCCCAACTGATAAGTCAGGCACTGAGCACACATGGAGAGTGTTGCCACCAGCTGTCATCTTTCCTGATACAAAGCCTCGTTGATTGAGTAGTCTCAGAGTTAAAAAGGATTGCGCATCCATTGTTTGAGATTCATTTAGTTTTGCATACCACTAAAAAAAAAAAAAAAAAAAGAGGGGGAGGGAAGGTGGGGGGCAGGGAAAAGAGCTTCTGCTGATGGCAGTCTTCCAGTTGTAATCTGAAGGAGACAGCTTGTGCCTGTCTTCATTGTCCAGGTAAGAAACAGAGCTGTTTTCACTGGCCCAAGCTGAAGCCCATCGAAGAGGAGAGCTGGAACTGAACAGAAACTCAGAATTTCATACGTTTCAGTACAATGACATGATTTTTAAGTTCCCTTAAGTTCTCCACTAAAAATTAAAACAGGGACCAAACAGAGCCATTGCTCATTAGATTACTCTACTACAATTGCTATACTACTAAACTTTTTTTTTTTTTAATTTGACAATTTGATGTTGTTAGTAAATTCCTCCTCCATCTCATACTGCATGCAGTGTAGCCTATAGTGTGATACAGACACACATCTATTGATTTTACTTAGCACAATAACTACCACATCATAATAGTTCAGCTGAAACTAATGGAACTAATTAAGCAGCAGGGACCTCCAAGTCAGAGAACCATAGATCTGCAGTTGTAAAGATCTATCAGTCCATCTGTTTTATCTTCCTGTCAGAGCAAGACTTTTCCATGCAATATATCTTCTTTTGTTCACTATGCTTCAAATTGTGCTAAAAGATTGGGGCTTTCACATCTTGCCCCAGGAGACTGCTCCACAGCATAATAAATCTCATTGACATGGATCTTTTCCTGCATTCAGCAATATTATACTTCTTTAAATGCATGTCATTTTTCTACTTACAACTTCTTGTACTGTCTGAAGAAAGCCCTCTTTTTACCACTGGGTTTTAAATGTTAGCAGAGAGCCTTGTCTTGCCACACATCTGCTACCAAGTCAAGAAGCACTTTTGTTTTGGTAGGACTCCCATATAAAGGCTTTTTCAAACTGGAATTAGACAGTTTTGTATGTAAGAGTTAATTAGTCCAGCTATTACAGACACATTTTAATGGAAAGGGAATGGACCTCTACAGAGTTTCATCAGGGGGTGCATGGTTGCCTCTTTTCATGGAATCATAGAATCAGTAGAATACCAGGTTGAAAGGGACCTCAAGGATCATCTAGGCCAACCTGTCAAGGTAAAATAAAAAAAAAAATAAATAAATAAATAAATAAATGAGGTGATCCAGCACCCTGCCAAGCTGTGTCTTACAACTGTCCAATGTAGGGGAATCCACCACTTTCCTTGGGAGATTGTTTAATTGTTCTCATGGTGAAAAGTTTTCTTCTGGAGTCCAACTGGAATCTCCCTAGGAGTAACTTGTACCCATTACCCCTTGTCTTTTCCATGTGACTCCTTGCAAAAAGGGACTCTCCATCTTCTTGGTAGCCACATTTTATGTACTGGTTCATCTACCAGTTCCTCATATTCCAATCTCTTAGAAAGCATTGCAGGTAGCATTACATTTGATGCTTTCTAGGACATATCAACCAGTATCTCCCTGTTACAAAATCTAAAAACTAAAGAACCGCAACCCTATGCCATTCCTAACATTTGAACAAAAATTGAGGTTGGGAAGAGTGATGAGCTTGTAGAGAGCAGAAACATTTGAATAGGGATTACTAGAAATAGAGAAGTCCCTGAAATGAGAGATAGCTTGCTGCTTCAGTAGAGACCTGAAAAAAGAGCAGGAGTCTTCAGACAAAATTTCCTTAGAGGAAAGGAGGTAATACAGTGCTCATCTGCATCTCTGCTGAGTTTGTTTTGTTTTGAATTTGTAACAGGAGCTGAACAGAGGTGATTGACCCTGATTTCCCATTTAGACATAAAAGTTATGTGTATTTCTGATTATACTGCAGAATGAGTGCAACTATGATGAGTGATATGAATTAAAAAGTGAGAACACCTAAGTGGAAAAGGAGAAGTTACTGCATTTTAGGCTTTAGTAATGGCAAAAG
This sequence comes from Ceryle rudis, assembly GCA_033439905.1. Taxonomy (NCBI): domain Eukaryota; kingdom Metazoa; phylum Chordata; class Aves; order Coraciiformes; family Cerylidae; genus Ceryle; species Ceryle rudis. The sequence continues at coordinate 16,749 of JAAGNO010005785.1, read as the reverse complement.
AAAAGACATTGGAGCTTTAAGTCAGTCTCTTAGCATGAATTTATTACCTTTATAAACTGCAGTATACTTCTGAGAAGGAAAGACTGATTTTTGAAGAAAAAACAGCAAAAAAATATTTACTCCTGTTTCTTTGGCTTACTTCTGATTTCAGGATTTTTATAATTTAGTTAATGCAACTCTGACAGTAATTTCTGAGAAAGACATCTTGAATGATGGAGTATTTCAGCAAATGTTGACTGCTTCCTTGTGAGATACAGCCAAAATGTTTTATAGAGTTTCCAACATCTGCTTATGAAAATTGAATTGCTCTGGTTATCAGGGTGGAAAGAGGCCATTCTCCAAGTGGGATTTTATTACATTGTTGGTGCATTCTATTATAATTCATAACTTTAGCACTAGTGAAGTTGAAGTATCTGTCCTGATGATTTATAGGAGACTCCAAACTACATCTTTTGATTCTCAACATACTATCTTCTTCTGTGTGTTTTATTAGTTGATTTACTATGCTCCAGCTCTAAGAAATGTGGGTTCAGACCTAATACACTGCCCAGCCTGCTTTAGCTTTGAAAATTAATTGTTCCATTTGGACTGCTTTAAATCAAACTTTGTGTGCTTTTAAAACTCATAATTTCTTAAAAAAAAAAAAAAAGTGATCAATTTCTGAAATCAGTACTAATAAAATAAAACAAGTAATGGCCTGACAAAAATGTATGCAATATTCATTATAGGAGGAGCAATGTTTTTGATAATGAGATTGTTTTTTTCCCTAGTTCATCCTAAATGTCTTTCCTGGTTTGTGGCATTTTTTTTTTTTCCGAGAGTATATTTCTATACCTACTGCCTCTTTGCTACCAGGGCTAGGGAAACCTAATGAATGAAGAAGAAACAGGAATTTGTGCTAAACACCTTTAGTACTGCTGCTTAAACTTGTAATAAATCCTTTAATGACCACTAGCTCTTCTGTTGTTATCAAGCCCTTCTAAGTTTAGCTGGCTACATCTTCCTCCTTCTTTAAAAATTCTTGGTAAAATGAGCTGCTTTCCTGCAAAGACCTTCCTAAGGTCCAAAGACCACACATCTAAGGACTTTCTTGTAAAATCTTTTCTAACTATCCAAGGGGCTATGCCCCAACATCCTCCTATCTCAAGGCATGGCTGCTCCTGCTTTGATTTCACCTTACAAATGCACATAGGCACCATAAATGGGAAAAGGCAAACTTAATTCAGCATAAAGAACAATTTGACCTGATATTTAAGATGTAAAAAGGAAAAATAAAAGCAGGGCAAATCCATTAGTGTTTCAGGATATTGTAGGGGATATATATAAATCACGCCAGGAATGATGTGACAAATTATCATAGATTATTCTGTGTCTCCTGAAATTTACTCACATGCTTGGGAGGATCTCTGCTGGCATCATTTAAGAAAAAAATGTTTCCAGATCAATGAACTGAGAACTTTTTGGAACCGCAATGCTGTGAAAGCAAATACAGGGATCCACACATTTACCTAGGGAAAAATAAATAAATAAATAAATAAATAAACCCCACTACGTTAAACCCAGTAATGTTATCTTCCAGTATGCAGAGAGCACACAGGGGGAGAGATGAGTCATGATTTTTGAATACTGAAGGTTGAGGGTATAGAATTATACCATTATCTTGAGCTTACTTGTGGTCCTGTGTCCTGCAGGTCTCAGGGATGATGAGGCTAAAATGCCAAAAGGGATGTCACTAGATAAAAGCTGCAGAATTTATGCAAGTGAGTTTTCTTAGCACATCTGTGACCTCTTCTGACTTCCCCTTAGTTACAAAAGAAGCTGCAACATTAAGCTTGCAAAAGAGCTCTGAAAGCTCCTACACTTTTGCAAACAGCAAAAGTGGTGTGGCCATTGGTGCCAAAGAAATTATTTTTTCTTAAACTTTGCTTCTCCAACTGTCATTTTCACTTTAAATCTCTTTCAAGGACATCCTCCGGGATGTTTTTGTCTTCCCTGTCTCACCTCAGTGACTCAAGTGAGAAAACAGTGTAGCCTGCAGTTTAGCTAGTGTGCTTTTATCAAGAGGCTTTTCTAGAAAGAAGATATAAAGTGAAATTGCTTAGTTTAGCGTAGATTAGGGCCTTCTGGTACTTCACATATATCTAGATAAAGTATTAACCTTGGGGGAGAGGTAGCAGTGTGTTCATACTAACTACTTTTCAGAGTATTTGAGTTTTTTCCACATGCACATGGCCCACTGGGGAGCCATTGAAACGATAATAACGAAGAGTGCGCTTATGTGTATCACTTTGTGCTTTATTGTCATAATGTCTCCAGCGTACAGACTACCTGTACTGTTCTTAGTAACCATAGCAATCATTCACTATAGAGGCTATGATACTGTTGCACTGTGAAATGCTACTACTTTGTTACACAGTGCTAATCCCTTATTATTGTTATTGTTATGTTGATGTTCATCTCAAGTTAGAATAAAAGCTTCGGCCCCTCTCAGATGGTGTTTATGTACCTTGATCGCCATGCAGACTAAATTTAAACAGAACAGTAGGCTTCTGGTTGTTTGGGGTTTCCTCAATGAACTAATTTCTTCTCACGGGGAAAATATTTTTACAAATTCTTCAAAAGTGAATACATCTGGGCTGAAAATAATGAAGTTTCTGGGAAACAGTGTACATTTAAAGGTACAATATTGATATGCAATCTGCGATGTGGGATCTATTTCTGAAGAAAGCTTTGTTAAGAAAACATTTCATTTTAATATAAAAATATTTATTTAATCTTTCATTTGACTTTCATTCAAAAAAACTTATTTCTTTTGCTTCAGATAAATACATCAGCATAATTAAAAAAAACCCAAAACAAAAACAAATAAACAAAACCCCAATACCCCCCAAAACCAAAAAACAAACCATCTTTTGCTACCTTACCTCTTACTCATTATATTTTCTAAATTTTAAATAAATTAATTCAGGTAGTATCTGTTGATTTTTTAAGACTTTTGAACCAGTAAAGCACCAGAAACAGTGGTTTCTAATATGAGTAGGATTTTTAAACAGAAGACTTAAAGAAGCCTTTTACACCCACGGCCTGTTTGCAGGATGACTTGCTTTAAAGATAGAGGCTTTTTTTCCATGTCAGTTCATTAAAGTATTCCAGTTCAGAGAGTAATTTAAAGTAGACAATTGTCTAAGGAAGTAAAAAATTGGGAAAACTGTTTTCCTCATATAGTATGGTTGTAAATGAGGAGTAAGAACTAGTAGTCCCATAATCCAGGATAATTCTGAGTCTGGAAAGATAACTCACTAATTAAAAATGGTACTTCCCTTTTTTAGAATAAGCATTTAATTATTTTGAGTTTGGGTTTTTCTCAGCTCCATGATGCCTACAAAAAGGTCAGACTTGTTAAATTGTAAGCTTGAATTACAAATTTTAAATTCTATTTTTTAGACCTTCCAGATTAAAGTAGAAGTTTCAGATAAAGGTTGGTAGAAATAACAAGTAAAAAGGAATAATCTACTAAATAAATGTAAATTAGCATTTCCTAATATATAACTGCTCTGAAAAAATACATACATACTTTACTGCACATAGATAGGACAGTCACCTTTTAAGAAAAAACAAACTACTTTTTTTTTCCTGTTTGCTGATCCTCATTTGTACCGTTTAAGCTTGTTTTGTCAGTTTAAGATTTGCATCCAAACTATTTCCATTTTTTGACAGCAACGTAAGCAAAACCAAATTGTAGCTTGCTAGTCATTCACCAAAAAAAAAAACCAAAACAAAAACAAACAAACAAACAAACAAAAAAGCCTATGTACACTAGACAGCAGTTTCAAGGGAGAAAAATAAAGGTAGCACAGATCCTCCAAGGTGACTCTACCTCTGAATGGGTGGCAAGTTGTTGTTTCCTCAGTGTCATGTCTGGACTGCTTGCTGAGGGATGGCATGCCTTGTGATGAAGAGGGACTTTCTGACAGAAGCCTGATGCATCATTCACTTGAAAAAAGTGCTGGGAAAAAGATTATGAAAGCAGGATGCCTTTATGAAGTGTGGCATTTTAAGCACAGCTCTAAAACCCTTTCCCCCATGTCCTTTTAAGAGGAAAACATATCTCAAGGGAAGAAGAGGGAATGTCACAGTATCTTGCCTGGCAGATAATGGTACACAGATGAAGAATCTTTCAGAAGGTGTGTTCAGGAGAATAAAGAGAGAGATTTTACTGGGTTCTAAACACAGAGACCTGTCCATCCCTCAATTATTCAGAAGATCAGGATGCATTTAAAAGCACATCAGGGAAAACTTCAGACAGTGATTGAATCTGAAAATCCTTGAGCAACTTAAGCTACCAAGTGCAGCTTAATTATACTCCATTTGACTCAGGTGTTCTCCAAGCAGAGAAAGTCGTCTTTGTGCAGATGGCAATCCAGTCACTGATATGTCATGTGCCTTGACAGCACGAGATCGTTTACAGGGTCTTTTTCTACCCTGAACCATGACATGCGTCACTGCAAATGTTTAGTTTGTACCACACAGAGCACATAGACTCTCTTGTTCCACATCGGTAACCTTATTTGCCCTTTCAGCTAGCTAGTAGCTGCGTCTGTTGTTTGAAACACAACTGGCCTGTAATGATTTATAGAGATCTCAACTTAGCAATAAATCAGGAAAGAAAAAAGTCCCTGTTAGTGAATTTTTTTCAAAGACTGAGAGAAAACTGCGTTTTTTCTTTTCCTCTTTTGGCACCATGTCTAAAAAACCCTTTCATTAAAGTTTATTCTGCCTGCAGTCCAGCTACAGGGGTTTAGATAAATGCCTCAAGAATAGTGCAGCAACACTATGCAAACAAGTGGTATCAGATCACAGTGGTAGAATAAAACAAAATTTAAAATTATTAAGCCCTTTCAAAGACCTCAGGTTATCAGCTGTTAAAAAAATCTGATGCCAGATGTGATGCCAACATTTTTCAGGCAAAACCAGGGTACTTAACATTAGCATGATCCAGTTCCTGGCACTGCCATTCATCATCAGAAATATAGTTTAAGTACCTTACACACAAGCTCTCTTCAGGGAGCTGGGATCTCCAGACAGATCTCATCTCCCCTGAGCTACTAGACTGAGTCCAAGACACTGTGCCTCCTTGGGCAGATTCTTGAGGGTATGACTTGTAAGTCACTTTCAATTGTGAAGGTTTTGCAAATAACAATTATTTCCTTAAAACTGCATTCAGGATTAGAATTTTTTTTTCTATAAAAATAATGATTTAAGTTTCCTGACCCACGCTAAAGAAGGTGCTATTAATAATCTAGAATATATTTACACTAAAACTCCAATGTAACATAAAACCACCCAATTAGTAAGAGATTTTAGAGCAATTAATACAGAGCAGTAGGGAGCTTGGTTAATTTACTCTGGTGAGTTTTAATCTGACTAGGAGAAGTTTCTTCTATGCTGCTATATGTGAAAAACACACTTTATAGAACAGTAAAGTGATCTGAGGATTTCCTTTACCAGAGCAGTCAAAAGCAAGGAGCCTTCATAAATATTAGTGAGGAATTCATGGTTTAGTCATTACATGGGCTCTAGTTCTGGGCCATTGAAACCTTTAATCTTTCCAGTCTTCCTTCTTCCAACTTTGAATCCTAATTTTAATCATTGAAAGTTTGGGACATCGTTTAAAAGATCACTATTTAATGAGAACAATCCATCATCTGCTTGTCAACTTCAGCTGCAATGCTGTTGAGATCTACCTAGTAATAATGGATTTTTGAGACAATCGATAGCTTCGATACATACATTTGAAGTTGCAGGGGGAAGGTATTTGAGAAAGGGGAAAGGATAGCTAAACAAAATGGTCTGGCAGATGAATGATTCAGCTGACAAGAGAAAGAATTTGAAAATGCTACAAAGTAATAATCCAATTACAGTTTCATCAGCACACAAGTTAACATTTCTCAAATGTAAGTAAATATCAGTCTCATTGTAAAATAACTACATTAAGCAGATTAAAGGACAGGTGTTGCAGTATGGAATTTGCCCAAATTCTTGTGGCACAGTGAAGGAAGTTAGTTCCCTAGACACAAATGCACATGCACACAGAGTGCCTCAGGGACATGGGATGCCTACCCTTGGTTTCATGCTACGAAAATGTCACTCTGAACTGAAAAGAAATGAGCCCCCACACACATATACACAAATACTGCCTTAGGGACATAACACACTGCATGGGGGCCAGAGGGATCAGGTGATCTGTAGTTATTTTGACAGGATCAATCTAGCCACAAGAAAACAGTCCTTGGTCCATCAGCTGCATGCCTGGCAGTAAATATAAAACTAGCTAATAATTTCACTTCCATTCATAAAATAAGATTGAATGAGCACTAAGAATTAATTTTCTCAGGTCTACTGAAGGTTCAGTTGGGTTGCTTGTGACATATATGAAAATAGCATATTTTGAAATTATTAATGTAATGTTTAATAAATAAGGAGATGTTATAGGATGGTCCTTGGGGTAAACAACTTTATGGGCAATAAAAAAGATATTTTATTTTAAGTCTTTCTTACTCAATTATATATACTCCTTTACCCCAGCAACACTTCATTTTTACCTTGGATACTTAAGGATAGAGGCTATGTAAGGATTTTTTTCAGGAGACATGACCTTTTAAAGTGCAAAGAGATTATCTGAAATTGGTTACAAATTTCCAATAAATTACTATACTGATATCTTACACAACTAAACCCTCATGCATTTTAATAAATGCTAAATGAAAAACGAGATCTCTACACCAGCTAAATCAGTGACCCAAACTAATCTAACTCTATCATCCCAAATAAATTTACACTCGTCTTGGGTGGTTCTATTTGTGGTGTGTGCATGCACACACAAATATGTGTATGCAAGGAGCTTCAGACACTATAGCTCTGAGTCTCACCACAAAATAGCATAGAGAACTTACATAAGAAATTACTGAGAAATAATTCTTGACTAGAAGTGTGTGCTGGCAACAAATGTTATGATAGTACTTTAAGACCTGTGGATATGATTACATTTGCAGTGGAGGTTTACAAATAATATCATATAAAGATAAGAATTCTCATAAATGCAGCTAATTATTTTATTAATAACAATGTGTGCATGCTGCTGTATAACAGATAGCATCCCACCAACTTCTACTAGTTACTAACAAGCTAGCTGCAAACGCCCATCTTCTAAATTGTGGTTGTGGGTACGGTCAAACGTCTGACCTGGTAGTAGGCATTGTGCAATCTGCCAAAAGTAGAATTTATTAAATAGAACACTAAAAGGAATAAAAAGAGTTTAATATCAAGTATGCAAAAGTTTGGCATGCCAAAAATGAAGATTAATTCTGTAGTCTTTATTTATCAATGCTGTTGGGAATACAGTTGCAGTAACCTAATTTTTCTGAAATACGACACACTTTATACTTCTCATTCTGGACACATTGCTTTTATAACTCACACAGAGGTTTCCCAGGTTTTTCATATTTGGAAATCTGTAAAAATCTAGGTAAAGTTAAAGTGAATATTAAGTTCAAGACCCTAAGGAACTGCTCCTTGCTGAGGAGAAACATCATTTACATAATAAAATTATATTTAAGGACTGTGATCTCTGCAGTTCTAATGGTATAGGATGCCACCAAGCCCAAATATACCCAAGAGTACCAAGGCTACAGAACATGAGTGGAAAGATTGTTGCCTAGAATTAACAGCATCATGAGGTGATAACTGCAGATGAACTATAAACTTAAACCCTGTCTCAGAGTTTGCTCAATCCATTTTCCGTTAGTCATAAATTTCAGTCCAATGCTAATATATTAGCTAACTCATTTGAATGGTCTTTCACTGTACTATTTAACAACTGTTGAGTGTATGCATCAATCATTAAGGTAAGCAGCTTTTGCTAGAGTTGTAGTGAAAGCTATTTTTCAGTTTTGAAAGAAAGTCAGTGACAAGGCTACCTAATATTGTAACAATCTTCCTATATAACCTTTTATGCCAAAAACCTTGATTTAAGAGATAGTCACCCTTCGGGACACAGAAACAACATTTAGGCTGCTTATCATTATAAGCAAACTGAATATCAGATGCTGGGTAGTCGTGAACTGCTGATTTCTGGCCAGATGGTATAAACCAAGACTCGTTTTTACTCTACTTAGAAAAGATTCGGGATCTGACCTCCTTGTTTTGCAAGTATTTATTTAAACGAATAACAATGAACATACTTATTCAAGCACATTGCAATTTGTTGTAGTCAGTTTGTAAATAGAAGTAAAAACAACTTTAGCCTTGTTTTTATAAACCTGGGAAAGTGGACTTATTAGAAAAGATAACCTTAGAACGTGACTTCTGAAATAGAAGTTCAACTACCATAGTATAACTGAGATGAGATTAAGTGCATCATTTGCAACCACATGAGTGTGAGAGAGCATCTAGTATCCACTACTAGCTCAAAAATTGCTTTTCTGGTTTCACACTGATGTGAATTTGTAAAGTTATGAAAACAAAAGCGCAGTCATGTTGAAATGAGCTCTTGTTTAACTGATTGTTCTCTGGAAGTTTTCTTATTCTTCAAGAAAATTCATTAGTTCTGAACAGTATTACCATTTAAGATCATCTCTTCTGGAACGTGAATACATCTGAAAAAAACAGTTTTGCCACACACTTCCATTATGTGCCCGCTGACTGACAATTTGCTTACAATCTGCTCTTGCCATCTGAATCTTGTTAAGTTCGAACTTTTTTGGTCAGTGAGAAATGGTTTTACTTTCCTGAGTCCAACACAGAACAAATAATCTGTCAAGCAGCTATTCTTAAAAACCACAAGAGTCTATGAAGGTTAAACAGAACACTTCACATAATGGGTGGCTTTTCTTTTTGTTCTTTCTGCACCACATTTAGTACTCTAAATATAAATCACGCTGGACAAAATAATTTCAATTAACATGCTCCAGTTGCCATTAGATGCTATTCTATCAAACCACAATCGTCTTTGTCAGTTTTTCTCTATTACTAAACAGGTCCTAGTATAAAATCTGTCTCCTAGCTTCCATATGACAAATGTAGAGACTGCAGACCACATTGCTGTGTGCAGCTTGTCAAGAGCCTGACAGGTGAAACAGGTACAAAGAGTAAAATAAACTGTCTACTTTTCATCTGAAAATCTCAGAGCAGATGTGTTGGGCTTGATTCTCTGCATTTACAAAACCGATTCTGACATTTACTAATCATTTATACAGTTCAAAGGAAAGAACCAAGTCCTACATTATTTACTTGCCCAGGGTGAGCAACAATGTGTCTTCCCACCCCATAGGATGAAGTATATTATTATACATCTGTTACAAAAACCACGAACACTATGGGTAAAAGTCTTATTTTACCTCCTGAAGAACTCTGACAGATACATGGTGGATTTGAAGACTGATGAAAGACTAGTCAGTGTCTTCAATGATGCCATCTCTTCAGGTTTTTAGAAAAGTTGACTATGGAAAAACTAATTCAGTAACAACTTTGTCATAAATTAGATCTCTGAATTGAGCCGGAGTTAAATGGCAAACTGATTTTCAGCTAACTGCTTCTCATGTAGTTCACACTTCTGAGTGCATAGCTGCAAATCTGCTGTTTGCTAGGCTGGAGTGACTATTAAATTTTGTAATTAGTGGAAAGTAATCATTTCCTGTAATGGGCTGCAAATTCACATTACACCATAAATCATTCTTATGTATACTTAAGGATTCATTACTCTTCTTAGCAACTGACTAGTATGTTTATTAAGCACAGAAATGTTCAGAGTACCCTTAGGTTACTGGGAAAGCATTAGTTGTTCCCAAAAGAAATCTCTTTGATGGGGCAAAGTGGTTAGCAATAGGAAATGTGTGGTTCCACCACGGTGGTTAGAAATAAGACTTGAGAACCTGATTCAGCAAGGTACTAAAAAAAACCCAAACCACTTGTGTATCTGTTCCACTGGGATCATTTATATTCCTCATTAAGTCTCTTAAATGACTTCTTAAATCACCTTCTGAAATAATAATCAAGAAGAAAGAACTGCTGTTATGACTAAGGAAGAATTGTCAGCAAGGATAGCAGCTTTCTTTATAGTGACAGAACACTGAAATCCACAAATCTGCTAAACACAAGCCAGAACAATGGTAAACACAGGCAGACCTTCCCTGGGCTGCACAATGAGCACAAATATCCTTCCACATTCCCTTCACACAGCTTGTGCGGCACAGCCTCATGGCCTTCATGAAAGGAAAAGGGAATAGGTCCAATAGGAAAAAAAAAAAAATCTTAAGGATCCAGAACAAAGTTTGTGTTCCGTATTGTCAGACAACTCAGATTCTCTCCTATACTGACCTAATATTCTTATAGCATGCATGTACACACACATGTACCTGCACCATCCTAACATTTCAATGAAGGGTAAACCAGATCTGAGATATCTGACTCCTCAGCATAAGAGATGCCAGTGTTATTTATAGACACCAAGCAGGCAAACATCATGCTTCACAAGATGGAGGTTTTCAGTAAAAAGTCTTTCTTGCATTTTTCCTGTACTGGTTTTTTTTTTTTTCAGCTTTTCTTTTCTCCCAAATTAGATTTTATCCTACCTATCTCCTGTTCTTATTCATAATCAATAACGAAAGTAAAAGCTTAGGCGATGGTGAAACAGGATCAGATCCTGATGTCTTTTCTCAAACTCTGCAATCTGCTCTGAGCAGACTGACTGCCAGAACTAGGGAAAGACCAGCCAACACTCCAAGAAGGGTCAGAATCTCTTTTCCTTGTTGCTGCTTGTCAGGTTAGATACTCCTCACCATTAAACCCTCTTTTACTGTGGTCATGATCCAGCAGTACCAACACAGACAGGAAGCCTTCCTATAACATTTACAAGACCTGTGTTAAGATACATGAGCCTAATTAAAAAAGGATAAATCTAAAACAGGAAAAAGAAATCCTCATCGTTTGTGGCTAGTGATGTCTAGATGTCTAAAATGTGCAGGCTGCAAAAATATCCTAATGCACTTCAAACCCAACACAGAGTGTTAATGATTGCCTTAATTGGAACAAAAAAAAAAAAAAGAATAATCCAACAGATAGTAGCAATGAACTAAATGCCAATAAAGAGAATCTAAGAGTAAGCTTAACAGATTTACTGGAGAAGCAACCACAGCACAGACCTTGAAGGAATTAGTTTGTGGTCAACAAAGATCAGTTATCTTCTTATCTAACTCTGATCCTTTGCATGTGATTAACAAAGGTGAAGGGAAGCATCTCTGGGCACCTGTCTCATTGAAAGACAGATAGACAATTTAAGACAGAGTCTTTGTTTATGCTGTGACTAAACTTCAAATTCTTCTTGTCTTCATGAGTTTGCCCCATCCCTGCTGGGCACTGTCAGGTCCTATCAGGCTTCTTCCTTTACCTTTACCAGAAAATTCTGTCCAAACATGCATAAGCCTTTTTGCTCCCCTGAGGCTTTACTGGTGCAACTGAAAAACCTAATACAGTTATTTCAATGAAATACATGGTAGACATGTCTGTGTCAGACCTAGACAAAACCTAACCCAATTAAACAGTCCCTGATCATAATACTTTTCTAATGTGTGGTACCTGGGACCAAAGCCACACACTTTGCTGCCCTTCAGAGATGTGCCCTTCATGATGTACTGAACTGTTTAATAGAAGTCAGTCATTGAAAGACCATTTATTTGTTTGTTTGTTTTTAATGTTTGTTCTTCAGCAGTGGTTGGACAACAGTGCATGGTTATTGAATACAGAACAAGAGAGTTTCATGCTTTTCAAGCAGAGAGTTTTGCATCAACATGCTTGAGGGGTGCACATTAAAGATGTACATAGTATTGATCTGCCAAGACTGTTCAAGAATGGCTTCAGCATGGTTTTAAAGACAAGCCACTGCAAGGAGTTTTGTGACTCTCCTTTGGGTCTATTTTTGCACTCTGCTACCTCTTCCAGCCATGGCTGTAAATGGATTAACAGGCTCTCCTCAGTCCCATTAAGGTGAAACAAGAATTCACCAAGAAGCTTTTGACCTTCACAATATGGTTTGTGATCAGTAGCAGGAAAATCTGGTTATTGTCTGCATGCAGTGAAGGAGGAATCTGGAACAGACTTAGAAAGCTGCAAATAAAAACATTTTTATCTTTTTGTATTTGCTGGTTTTCAAAAGGGGAAAAGAAGATCTTAAATTAGCAAAATTGAAAACTGCTTTTCAGAAACTGAATATGTAACACTTCCAACTAAATATGAAAAGTGGTTTTATGTATCACTTCCTCTGTCCACTTTAGTACTCTGTAAAATACCATCAAAATATACAGTGCTTCTAAGATTCTTATGTTCAATAAAAGGGTCAATAAGAATCAGTATTATGGTAATAAACTGTTTTCCATTAATTGTGTATCTGCTTACCACACAGAGCTTTCTCAAGGACTTCTGTTTCCATAAAACGTTTCATAGCAGACTATAAAGTTATAAAATATCAATAATTATTTTTAGATGAATGAAACAATATTTATTTTCAGTTCTTGGTTTGTTTTTCATTGCTTTTTTGGATTATTGTAAAGCTTTAATAACTTCAAAAACCTTTCAGTCAATTCCACCAATTCTTTATCAGATGTAGAAGCTTTTGAAACACTGAAAGCTGGGACAGGGAGAGGGAGCACAAAGAGCCAACTGCTTGTCTGTATCCTGCTTTAAGACTCTGTTGTGGTCTGCTACTTGCCACTAAAGATTTCTATCCAAACCAATGTGTTCAGAGTTCATCTGGAAAAAAATGTTTCCAGAGTTATGGAATTGCTCATGAATACCCTAATAAAAAAGCCCATTCAATTTCAATAGCTTTCAGTTACATTTTTTTCTTCCACAAATCCTTTAAAAGGCAGAAAAGCTACTATCTTTTCTTTTAATCTTTTTCTTCTTGTGTTCTGTCCTGGTAAGTTGCTCACTTTCTACTTCCTGTCATATCCTTTTCTCACTGTTTTTATCTTTCCATTGTTCATCTTTTTCTTGTCAATTTTTTACTAAACCCCGCCCCCAGCACATATCTAATGATTGCTTAAGTCCACAAGGAAAACTGTAATACAACTTCAAGTCAACACCTGAGCAGAGATCTTTTCTGTGACAAGGGCATCTCAATGTGTTGGGTTTTTTTAACATGTTATTAATGCTACAGCCTACATAGCTCAGAAACCATTTCTACAAAACCTTGCAATAAATTTCCTTAGGACTGCTGAATACAAAGGTTAAACTCAATGAAACACACTCTTGAAAGAATTTGAGTAACTCTGCCTCTACAGCCAATCATAAGCATATGAACAGTATTTTAAATCACAGCCTAGAGATTTAGCTTTCTTTTTAATGGAGCTAATCACCTACCTCTTTTTTTTACTACATTTACATCCTGATCATTAAGTGGAGCTATGCAAAACAGGTGATTTTTATATTAATTATTTTTAATCATTGATTTTCCCAATCATGTAGGAAAATGCTTTAGGGTTGCCAAATTTTTAACTCTTTTCAAACATTCTGAGTACATTTTGACATGAAAGATATTAAAAGATAAACAATTATTCAGAGATTTTAGGTTGAATTTGTTCTCATCATCCTTCTGAAGAATGCTGAGTTTTTACAGCAAAGCAAAATTGGCAAATGGTGCCCTCAGCTACCATGTGTCTTATTAAAACTGTCTTTATATTTCTTCCCATTTAGGAATTCCTTGTAAATTTTAATCCAATATGTCCATTAGGATGAAAAGGTTTATTTGCACACACCAACATTAGATCTATTCAGTAGTGTCATTAGCTGTCATTAGTTGGCAGTGTGGACAGTCAGTCTGTAGGCTATACATTTTACAATGAATGAAAGTGAAGTGCAGAGGAGAAAACATTATGTAGCAGAAGATGACAAATTAGTACAGCTCTATCTCAAATTCACAGCTAGTCCAAGATAAAATGAATAGGTTCAAAGGCAATTCATAAATCAAGCTTATGAAATAAAAGTAAAGAACTCTACACAAATGGAATCTTCTGACAGCAAAGCTAGCATTGATCACTTCACAACATTAATATAAATAAGAATAAATCAGAACCAAACAAAAATTATGGGGTAAGAGCAAAAAGTTAAGAAAGCAGTAAGTGGGAACACAGTCTCCACCTTGATACGAAAGCAACCTTGTCTGCACATAAACAGAGGGAATATTTAGCAGAAGAGTGACTTAGCACAGGGGAATGTCTTTAGAAATCTCACAAAGCTCCCAATTCAGGCCAATGATTTTAAATTTTTATATTTAGTTAGATTGTGACTAATGCTCTGACAAGCTTTAGGGTATTCTTAATTAGACAAATATAGTTTAAAGTAGCAACTCCTCTCTATAACAGATATTTTATGTACTGTAAGACATTTTTATGAGAACAGATAAGAGCAGAAGGAATGTACTTCTGACTTTCTCTTGGAATGGAGAAAAAAAATCTGTTGTAAATGTTGAGTATATTACTGGTTTAAGCCATTAAAAGTTCAAATAATTTTTATAAATTATATGCTATATTTAATTTTATTCAAAATCATAATGAATCACACTGTGCTCCAGTCAGACCTCTTTGGGTTTCTGAATAGAGCAAAGCGTTGATGGGAACATTGACACTGTCCTCACTGAGGTATTCTTCCAGTCTGTCTTGAAATCAGATGTGTGCCCTTGCTGATTTACTCCCAGTAAAGTCTAATTAGAGACTTTCACTGATTTCATTCACATAACAAGTAGCATCTTTAAATAAACCAAAAGGAAGATCATAGATATTTAACTTAAATTTTAATTCTGCAGCTGTTCTTTGAACTGTTAAAAGAAAGGTAATGTTTCCTGCCTCAAAAGTTTTTATTATCTTGGGAAAGATATTCCTGGTCACTATAATAAAAATGTGGTTTTTTCCCTTATTTCTACTTGATTTAAATATTTCTAATTACAGTAAATTGAAAATGTCCAAACAAAAAGAGAAATATGAGCAGAAGGGACCATTTACAGGAAGGATTTCCACAGAACAGATTTCAACAAAGGGCTCTGGCTCCTTGGACTCTTAGTAGCATATAATGACTCTTCTTACAACGAGTAAGGTTTTTCAGCATTTAATTATTGTAGACTAGAATAAAATTACTGGTTTTGTCCTTGGATGTGATTTCTTTAGGACTGTAGGACAACCTTTTGGCTGCTATCAAGAGGTAGCACAAATGAGCTAGTGAAACAGTTTGTTTGGGAGAAACACAGTAACTCAGAGAGAAAACAATGCCTGATATTACAGAGTTTAATAGATGAATCATCTCAAAAACATTGTCAGACTGATCTAGGTAGAATGGCTCACAGGTCTTTATTTAGATTCGCAAGAACCGACTATTTTAAAACAACTATTCTAACTGTGGGAAGTTTTAGGTGAGATTGGAATAAAAATATCTGGTCAGAAAAACAAATCTTACCGCTGAGCTGTTGTCCCAGAGAAACAGCATATTATAGCTAGTAATGAATGTATCTAGACAAAAGACTATTATTATCTTTAGAATCACAAATCTGGCACCACACTTCCTTCAATGAGTAAATAAAAAGACAAAATAGAATATTAATAAATGTTCAAATGACTTTCAGTATTAGTTTATCAGTGCTATGCAAACAAATTACATGAAAAGCATTTCTGATGGGACCTTTTGATATTTGCATATCCTTATCTTCAACATAAATTGGAGTAGTCTGTAAGAGTGGGAAGAAAAGTGTAAATACTACGTGCTGTTTTCTAATAGCCAAACCCATTTTAGTAATAACTGACTCTGTGCCTTGAGATCAGAACAAAATTTGATAGGTATTGGGGTATGCTTCATTTGTTTCACTTTATGAATTTCAGGCACCTTGAGGAAAGAGAAAGATCTGGACACAAGCGATGTAAAATGCCTTTTTGATGTCTTATGCTGCAGAAGTTTTTCAAGAACAGGAAGAAAAATAGGCATAGATGTTAAAGGTTAAGAATGAGCAATCTCAAGCAGTCATTGACTTTCATATCCAGACCACCATCATCTTGATATTCCCACCTCTCTGTGTTAGTCTGGGTATGAGTCCTTCACAGTTTTATTCATTGCTTCCCCCCATGCACGTTGATTTTTATTCTAGTGGGTGATATATGCTCCAGTTAAAAAAAGCCTCCATATAAAACATGTCCTAAGACTGGAACACATTTATAGATGGATGTGAAAGATCACTGAGAGGAGAGAATTTTTTCCAGTATGATTTTTCCAGAGAAAAGAGGAAAAATGCTTAGGCAATAAAACTACATAAATTATAAAGCCTTTCTAAAGTGATTTTGAACAAGAAGAAATCAAACCTTTTTACTGAGAGAGAAAAAGTAATGTATCACTGGAGGGCAGCTGGTGACAAGTCATTGATTTCAATAGCGTAACAATGATCAATTGAGAACATGGCTGAAACTCTCCTGAAGTTTTAAAAATGAATGGAGAAAGTGAACCTTTCCAGAACTTGTCCATCCAAGTTAATGCAAGGATCTTTTGCTATTGAACTCAACCAAGACATTCATTCTCATATAATCAGTCGCTTTATAATGAAGAGGAAGCACCGCACCTCACACACACAGTTGTTTCTGTTAAAGTTGTGCTTTGTATTGTGGATGAGCCACTTTTCTTCCACAGGTATCTTTTTAATGTTCAGGGGGTCTTTTTGTGGTT
>JAAGNO010005784.1:2378-30827 GCA_033439905.1 Ceryle rudis | reverse complement strand
TGCCTCCTCTTTCTTCTCTGACGGCTGCTGCCAAGGAAGACTCACCCCTCCAAAACGTGGCCCTTCCCCCGCCTCGCTTCACCTCAATTACCTCTCTCTTCCTCTCACAAGTCCCCCCCGCCCCCCCCACCCGAGACCTCCCCATCTCGGACCCCCCCTCCCCCCCACCCTCGGCCCGGGATGGAACAACACCCCCCTGGGCCCCACCCCCCCGTGCGAACAAGCGTCTTTCACACATGCGCCCCCCCCCCCCCCCCCCCCCGATGACTTCCTCCCTGAACAGTCACAAAGCAGATCTGGGAAAACAGTTCTACTTTGCTATATCATCCAGCAGAACTAGGAAGGCTGGAGGCATGTGATGGTCCTTAGTGAAGGAGACTTAACTTGGCCCTGCTGTCCCTTCACATTTGCAACCCCTCGTCCCATGGACAGACCTTTGGCTTGGTGGCTTCTGCCCTCAGGAGAGATGTGAGCTGGGCTGTCATGACTGTGCTGTCTGGGCTACAGTCCTCCCTGGAAGAGGTAACTTGTCCCATTGAAGAGTGAAAACATTACTCAGATCTCACTTATGAGGTGGGGCTGTGAGATAGGAGCAAGGAATCTCAGATGTGCTTCAAGCCTGACAGGAGACCTCAGTGCCACAGAAACAACCCAGTCACAGTTACAGTATAGGCCATGGCCCAGTTAAAAGTCTCATACAGAGATGATGGGGGCAGGTTAAGTTTAATTATGCTCTGTCCCAGACCTGTCATGTTTGTCAGATCTCCCCAGCATGGCTACCTGCCACTTGAGGGATTTATGCAGGTGATGATTAAATACAAGCTCTGCTGGGTCCTCTGGAAAAGATGCAGAATTGAGAATAAACCTAGTCTTACTCATGGACTAAGTTTGGGAAGCTGCAGCTGCCCCAAGAGTTTTAATTCTGCATTAAAGAAGTAGAAAATCATCATGCAATGAGGAGATCTCACCTGGGTATTGCACTACCACCCTAATGGGCTGGCATCTTGGTCAGGGGATGCCTTGGACCCATCAATGATGAGCTAAATTGCTGGAATCTAACTGGTAAACCTGCAAAATGTATTGAAAGTCAACTCCTTTTTAGCCTGGATTCAGGGAAAGACTCTATGAAGGCTGCTGCATTCCACTCTGCACAACTAACCTCAAAGTAAGGACCCCCTAGAGTTGATTTATGATGTGGCTTCTTTTGATTTAGGAGACAAATTGTCATTGCTTGAAGGTTGATAGCTTCTTATACAGATTCTCTTGACTAAACACTGACTTCATCACATGCCATGAACCAGGAGAGAGAGGAGGAAAAAAAAAGTGGATTAGGAGGGATTTTTGTATGTGATTTCCACATTCCCTTTGGTGGGTGAGAGGCTCTCCAGTATCAGGGTTAGCTGTTGAACTACAGAAAACATACAACAGAAAAGGACAGCACATGATCCTCAGAACAGGCTTGTCCTGGGAGAGGCCCAAGTGTGCCAAGCCAACACCAAAACTTCTTTTTTGGGATGTTTATTTTTTCTGTTTGTTTACTTATTTAGGATATATATTTTCCAGACTGGATGTAGGTACAGGCTGGAGAAAATGTGACAGATAACCATGTGCAGAAGGCTTGTTAGTGACTCAGTGGCTATATGTGGTAAAAGGGTAGTTGTGTGGGAGGGATGGTGGGTTGCAGCATCTGCAATAATGCACTGCTGCTGGAGGAAGAGGATCACCTTCTGGAGAGGTAGGAAAGGCAGCAACACCAATTGCTGTACGGTATGTGAGATACTTCTGCCTCCCTCCAGGTGACTATTCTGATGTCAAAGTATTCATACACCACATTTTTCCACCCCCACTTTTTGAAAACAAAACAGAACCTGATCCCAGGTCTGAAAGAAACACCAGCATCTTAGAACAGGCAATTAAAATCACCAGAAGTGACAGCACTGAAAATGCTTAAAAATAATCAAGCCACCTTCAACTTTTCTAAGATTTGCTTGTTTGTTTTTAATGCCTTCATCTCAGAGGGAGGGGAGTATTCCATTAGAGCTTGAAAACTGCCTCAGGTGGAAGCAACAGCTATGGGCACTGGCCCGCTGCTTAAAAGGATGTAGAAAGCTTTATGTTTCCCACTCTTGCCCCCCTCCAGACATAGACACTTTTTTATTCTAAGTCAGTAACTCATAAAGGCTTAAAGCAAAGATGCTGCAACATCAGACTAACTGGGGAGTGACTGAGTCCTGGGAAATTTAATTTTGAGGACCCCCAAGAAAGGTGAGGGATTCACAAGCAAAGGTGAATTGGATCATAGAACCACAGAATCTCAGACTAGAAGGGGTTGGAAGGGACCTCTGGAGATCATCTTGTCCAACCCCCTGCTAAAGTAGGATATCACAGAGCAGGGGGCACAGGATTACATTGTCCAGGCAAGTTTGAAATCTCTCTAGAGAAGAAGACACCACAACCTCTCTGGGAAGCCTGCAGTAGGCTCTGGTACCCTCAAATTCAGATGGGACCTCCTGGCTTCCAGTTTGTCTCTGTTGTCCCTTGTCCTGTTGCTGGGCATCACTGAATAGAGCCTGACCACATCCTCTTGACCCTTCCCTTTAGCTATTGATGAGCACTGATCATATCCCCTCTCAGTCTTCTCCAGCTCAACAGCCCCAGGGCTCTCAGCCTTTCCTTAGCACAGAGAGGCTCCTGGGCCCTCAGCATCTTTGTAGCCTCCACTGGACTTTCTCCAGTAGTTCCTTGTCTCTCTTGAACTGAGGAGCCCAGAACCAGACACAATACTCCAGATGTGGCCTCTCCAGGGCAGAGTAGAGGGGGAGGAGAACCTCACTCTACTTGCTGGTCACGCTCTTACTCGTATACCCAGGGAACTCTACGGGACCTGACTCCAGGTCTCCGTGACCCAGAATGTGGTTTGGGCCTGTGTGGCCCCTCCCCCCCCCCCCCCAAATTCTTCCATTATTTTAATATGCAGATAAAGTTTGGGAGTTCTCCTTCCAAATAAATTCCAGCCTTCTCCTTTGGCCAGTACTGGTGCCTGCTGATTTCTTATCTTTTGCAGGTGTATTGATTCTTCCAGTATTGAAAACACTGGCATACAAATTGAAAATTGGAGCCAAAGGAAATTGGCTGTATTCAGAGCACATGGGATAAAAGAGATTTATAGTAAGGGAGGGATGTGTTTATTCATCCATTGATCTCAGGCCCTGCATTACTACACTCCCCACAGTGCAACGGTTGGTGTTGACCTTGAGATGATGGCTGAGCAGGGGCCATGCAGGCAGCTTTTAATAAGTGAGCTTACCAGAGGCAGAACCATTCCAACAGAAATGCTCCAGGAAGTGATCCTGTCAAACCCAGCACAGCAAAATTAACAGTCTTATTCTGTCCAGGCTAATTCCTTTCTTGTGATTATCATTATTATTCTGTTTTCATATTGCAATAAATAATGTAATTACTAAAGGCCAAATGCTGATTAACAGAGACTCCCTGCTCTGCTGGCAGAGAGAGAGTGTGGCTGGAGACAGGAACGTGAGCCTCCAACTCCTGCCTAGGGCTGCTGCATTTCTCCTGCATGCTACTGAAACAATGGATGACCTGGGGTGGTCACTTCAAAGGGAGGGACTGATTTGGTGACCCACAGAGTCCCTTCCAGACCACACCTGAGACAGAGTATGATTCACAGGGACTTCTGTAAAGGGCAGAATCCAGGCACTACAGGAAAGATGTGAATGCAGAACTCAGTGCTGTCCTTGGGCAACTCATGAGCACGTGGAATTGGGCTACTTGCTCCATTTCTCTGGGTCTGGTCTTCCTATGAGTGTGATGGTACCTCTAGTCCTCTCTCTTATCTTTCAGGGAAAGGATGCAGAGTTCCTAACATAGTGCAGTGCTGACTGGGGGAGGAGAGAGGGGGACACAGGGAACAGCATGAGGTTCATGGCTGGGAGCTTCATCTTTGGTAGAAAATTTGGGAACAAAATAAACTCTCACCACCTTTGCCAAACAGAAATAATAGAGAGATACAGAGATTATTTCAGCTCTGTTTAATGAGGGATCATTAACCCACCCATCACAAGGCCATAGGATTACAGCAGTTGGAAATTTTCCAGTTATTGTGCTATTTGATATTTCCGCCTAATTTTCAAGAATGTAACTGATGTCTCAATCATGAACGATATTGCTATTAACACCGTTCTCAAATGTATTCCTGTCACTGCTGTGATTTTCCACAGGCATGTGAGCCTCTCCCTGCCAGGCCCCATAGTGGTCCCTTCCCCTCAGAGACAGCTCCTGCCCACACTTGCTGAGCTAGAGCTACAATAGAGCATGTGCAAGTCTACATGGAGGAGGAAGGCAAAGACAGGATCAGGGTATCAGAGTCCAGGAGTACTTGAGTGTGCAGGAGGTCCTTTGTGAGCCCACATCATATCAGAGAATAAGTAAATTGAGGTCCCTTCCAGCTCCCAACCTTCTGACCTCAACTTTCTCCATAGGAATAGGTACAGTGATAGAAACCATTCACAGCTCAGCTTCTGTCAGGGGCCAGCTCAGTGCTGTAATAGAGGAATGGTGGTGGGTGGTTAGGGTTGTGATGATAGACCTCCAGGGAGGGGCGACTGCAGTTGGTCAACAATGATGCTCACCTGTCCCTACAGTGCTGAAGGGAGACAAGGCACAGGTGTCACTATTGGGTCCTTGAGGCCAGACTTAATTATTTTTTACATTACTTCTGGGTAATACAAAGACGCATATAAATGGGAGGTCACCTTCCAAAGGTCTTTGATGGCTTTTGGTATGATGAAGGATACCAGTAATGATATGTGTGGGAGTGGTAGCTTGTGTGGCTCCACCTGGCCAAGGATGAACTGAAGGTGGTCTTGATCAGTAGAGGCAGATCCTTGGAATATGATCCCTGCAGCTATGAGAGAGGGGGAAGCTGAAGAGCAGAGCCTCGCTCCTGAATACCCAGCCTCAGTACCAGGTGAAAACAAATTTAACACACTAATTATCAAGGGATCACAGGAGAATATTACTTAAGACTGTATTGGGTCTGGCTGAGATAAAGTTTATCTTCCCTTTTGTCATCACTTGCTAGAAAGGTGTTGATAACACCTCAGAGTTTTGGCTACTGCTGAGCGGTGCTCACACAGCTTCAAGGCTGTCTCTCTGACATTCCACCCATACCAGTTAGGCTGGGGATGGGCAAGATCTTGGGAGTAGGAGTCCAACAGCCCTTCCTTGCTTGGCCTCTGACTCTCATCCATTAGCTCAGCCTTGTTTTTTACTTCCCATAAGCCAACTCCTCCACTCTGGTTCCTTTCCACAACTGACCTAAATTGTCCAGGCTGTACCAAATTGTCCTCAGAGTAGGGTTACAGAGAAGGAAAAACAGGGGCATACATGGGGGTGTTTCTAAAGGCAGAAAGTGTCTGAAGGCCAGAACCCATCTTTTGTTCAGCTCAGCTGCAAATACACCCTGAATCTCCATGACCTGGTATCCATAGGCAATGTGCTATGAGAGACGTTCTTTCTTGGAGGTACCTGTTACAAACACAACTCCTCTGCAGAATCTGGCCTTCTTCAGCATTCCCCAACTTCAAAATAATACCACACAAGATCAGGTTCCAAATACCAGAGTACTGGAAGTGCTCCTGCTACTGACCAAAGCTGCCTATCACAGCAAAGTCCTTTAAAGACCAGCATGAAAAGGCTGCTGGGTCTGAAGCATGCTAGGAAAGATATTTCAGGCTGGTTTTTGTGCCCAGATGGAAGAAAAGATGCCATAGTGGGGGTCTGTCTGGACAGCGACAGTTGCATATGCTGCATTTTCTCATTCCTTCTGTCTTCCTAAATCCTCTTCCTCTTGAAGCCCAAGGGAAGTGGTCAGGACCTGACCACACTGGAAGCTGTCTCCCTGGCTTGAAGGAACTTGTCTCAGACATCCTCTCAGCATATTCCTGTCACATAGATCTCACCACTGAATTTAAAAATGCCGCAGCTGCCACACAATTAAAAATGTGAACAAGGAAAACAGCATGCGAGCGAGCAGGAAAGCAGGACAGTGTATTTATAGCTCCTTAAGTAAACCAGATACAATGGAGCCATTTGGATCTGAAATGGGCTGAGCGTTATCCTCCATCATGGGATGTCTGGTGCAGACTGCAGATCTCAGCCCTACCATGTGCCTTCTATGGCTAAGGGAAGATGGGCTCAGCACCACCCCTCCACCAGACACAATCTGCTCAGGGAAGACGTTGGTTGTGGACAAACACAAGGAGAAATTAGAGGCTTTACAGCCTGTGGGAGGTTAGGTGTCTGGTAGTGATGAGCAGATAACAGGTCTCATCCTTCTTCATGCATGATGAACAAGGAGGAAGAGGTGGTCTGAACCCAGCTAGACATTTCTAAGGCAGCAGGTAGGGTTGCTTTACCCTGCCTTTTACTGGAAAGCTGGAATTACTCATCAGCAAGGACACCAAGGAAAAAACCCCAAGACAAAGGTCTAACAGATTCTCACAAATGATGAATTAATTTCGAAAGGTCATTGTGAACTGCTTTAAGAAAATGCAAGTACATGGAAAAGGGGTTACTGCTCCCTGAACATTGCTGCCTGTTCTCTTCTTATGTGACAGATATTAAATCCATAGATGAGCTAAATGAGTTGATTATGGTTAATGTTATCACCAGGACTACCAGAGGAATCAAAGATGATTAGCAACTTACAAAGCCTTTGCACAGAGGACAGAGAGAATTAATTTGTCCCACTGACCTGCTTTTGGTTTCCACATGGTTCTCATTGGTGTGTGCTAGAAACAGATGAAATAGACAGGGAGAAGTGGAAATCCAAGATGATAAAACAGTGTAAATACATTGAAAATATGAGACTTGGAAGTGATGTTCTAGAAAAGCCAGAAAGGGTAAAGACAGCGCCAGTGCCAAAAAAAAAAGGAAGCTAGAGAATTACCAACCAGCCACCAGTGTTCCCTCCAAACTGGAATTATCGCGTGACTCTAAGCAGCACTTTCCAGCAGAGGATGCTCACTGCAATCAGCTTCCCAGCCAAGACATTCCAGAAGCACCAGCTCTTGCTTTGGGCCAGGCTGCCCCACTCCTGGACATCAACAGGTGTCTCCACAAATCAATATGGCTGGAGACCTTGTCCTTGCTCAGTCGTGCCTGCTGCTTGCCTTGCCTTCAGTGCTGCCTTCCCTGACACAGGTAATTTCCCAGAGGAGATGGATTGATTATCCGCAACCACTGTGCTTTTAATACACACTATTTATCACCCATCCTGTCACTCCAATGGCAGAAGTGTGTGCCCACACAATATATATGCAAAAATGGCCATTGCATTTAGTTAATCCTCTGGTGGCCATCAATAAATATCTGGCTTGGAAGTCAGGAAGAATTTTAATAAATAAAAATATTTACATAAATAGTTTTTATTGTTGCTCAGATTCTTACCAACCCTTCTCAATTAAAAGTGTGTCAATGCGCAGCAGCTCCCTTGTTTTAACTTCAGTCTGCCAAAGCAGTAGAAACTGTGCTGGTTACATCAGTCTCACTGTCTGGGGAAGGGAATATCAGAGGAAAATCAGTTATTATTGTCCTGATGTAACTGTGTCCTACAACTCACTGTCCTGTGAACCGTCACATGGCTCCATCTGCTTTCAGAAATGTTCAAAGTAGGACCCGGGCTGGGTCTTCTGTGCCTGGCAGTAAGCAGGCTATTGTCAACACTGGGCAATGCATGGTGGGTCTGGATTCTCCAGTAAAGCACCTCAAGCCTTGCACAGGCACCACAGGACACTGGCAGCCCCACATGTGCAACTGGGCCATGACTCTCAAGGTCCCATGTTTGCTGAAGCCAAAGCAGGCATTAGGTTAAGAAGAGTGCACCACTCATGGGGATGATTTTTTTTTTTTTTTTGGTCCAAGAGCTTGGCATGAAGTAAATCTTTGAGTATAGACCAAAGTCTGCTCTAAATGCAAAATGGTCCTATTCAGGACTACAGATGAAGTGTGGGTCTCCATCAGCTCTGGAACTCATACGGTACAAGGTTTTTGGCCCAGCAGTGATGGCAGGAGGAAATAATTGCATCAAATTTAACCAAAACCCCCTCCATTTTAGCTAATATAACACATTGATTTTTTTTTCATTAATCAAGCAGAAACAATTTCAAAATAATTTGCTCAAAACCCAGTTCACAACACAATATTTTTAATATCTTAAGTTTCATGCCATCACATGTATAATGGCACTTCTTGACCCCTTGTTTACAGCCATTATACTTAAAAAGTGCCCCATCATGAAGCAGATGAAGATGATTGCCCAACTTGACCCAGGCATTTTATCCATCTCAGCCTGGCCAAGATGAAACCATTTTTCTCCTCATGAGTCATCAGACACAGCCGCTTTCTCTGTCTCCTTTTAGTTGTCATTCTTAGACCAGTCCCATTTCTGTGGCACAAATACCTCAGTACAGTTGAATTTCTTAAGTATTGCTCAATATTTCATACTGAGACTTCTCAACATATTAGACTATTCCCAACTGATCTCTTTAATCATGAGCAATTCACTGAGAAAGCCTAAAATAGAACTTCTTTGCTCCTTAATAGAAGGAGGGGACCAAAGTTTTGTATAAGGGAAAGATGAATAATGAGGCTCTGATAAGGATATTTGGACAAGTGAGCACTGAATGTCTGTGAAATGCTTGTGCTCTGGAAACCTTTCTGTGAGCTATCAGCAGGTTTCTTCCTACCTGAGCAATGTACATAATGCAAAGTGCAAGCAAACACATGGCATGTTTTTATTTGCAAATATAAGCATGAATCACTTTACCCTAAACACTCAACTGGCTCAAGAAGCCATCAGATGTTCTGCCTGCCTACCCATCGGTGAAGGATTTGTTAGTGACCAAAGTGTGCTGTCCTTAACAGTCTGTGAGAAACAGACCTCCGTAGCTTTCTTCTGACCCAATCCCCAGACAGGTGTAAAGCCCTGACAAGTGCAGTGTGACCCCTCAGCCCACCCAGACAGGGAAAATGGCATCCTGTCTGTTCCCAAACCAGATTTTGCCGCATACAATCTCTGTTTAGGTCTATGGGATCCAGAGCTACCCAGCTGGACACACACCTGCTTTTTTTTTTCAAATGAGTGTGTGAATAAACTTGCATAACCCAAAATGTTTGAGCCCTTTGGTGTTCACAGCTCACGTGCACCCTGCCTTTCCCTGGCCTAAGAAGGCATCTCCCCAGGACAGGGTGAGAAGACTAAGGGCTGATTCCATCAGTGTTGTCCCATGGGGTGCATACCCAGGGCTGGGGATTTTTCTGGCACCAAGGAAAAGATCCTGATGCCTAGGAAGGTTGCAATTCCTTTCAACTCTGGTCCTTTTCTATTTTGCACAAAGCAGCTGTAGGAGGACACATGAAGGTCACCAGCACAGGGCAGGGAGTTTGAGATAAGTTTGCAGTTGGAAGGAGAAAAAAATATCTCCAGGGATTACAATAAATTGCCACCTTCTTCCCAAAGGTTCCTCTGAAACACTTGAAAAAGTGACCTCATTAATTAATAAGATGTGTTAACACTCTTTCCACATACTCTACTTAATTGCAATTCTATCACTCACAGTGAATTCTTAAAGCCATATTGATTATTCAAAACTCTGTTTGATCAATAAAGAAATAAACCATGCATGCTTAAAAAAGTGATTAAAAGGATAAATACATGAGACACTTTGAAGAAGCCATGTCCTTCTGCAGCCCACTTAGCTCAGAGCAAGCAATGGGTAAATATGTTTTAATGTCCTCATCTAACTGAGGTGGGTAACTGTCTCATAAATTTATTTTAATCCCTAACCAATGTACAAAGTATTTCCAAAGAGAAATCATCCCAGACACTAATGCTTTCTGTTCTCTTTGGCTGCTTCCTCTGTGCCCCACACAAATCACAGGCATGGATGAGCAGGGTAAGAGAGACTGTTACCAGTGACTGAGACCATGTGAGCCTTCTGCCTTTGGGGATAGGACAGGTAGGGTACCAAGGAATTGTGAAGGACAAGTCTACTTGGGAAGCTGCAGAAACATCAGAGCACTGTGGCTAAAGTTTCCTTATTGCAAAAAAAGGCAACTATGTCCTATTTCATAGGCGTAGGGTAGGACATGGAGTAGCCCTATTCAGCCCTGGTTGGAGCTACAACTGCTGGAGTCGAAGGACCAAGCAAGCCCATTCTTCATCTCTGACCATATCTGTCTTGGTCTCAACATGGCTGATCCTCCTCCAGCTTTGCTGCTTCTTGACTACAGCCTCCCTGCATTGAGCATCCACTGTGGTCTGCCAGGGAACCCTGCAGCCTGTTGCCACTCCTGTTCTTGTAGGAGCCGCATTGCAGAGCAGTGAAGAGGAGTCAAGGAAACCTTGTATCGTCCTGAGTGTGTGAGCACTGTCTCAGCTCCCACCAGTCATTCTGCCGTATTTGTGCTATTGTTCTGTAGATGTGGATCAAGGCAAACATCTCCACTCTTCCACAGCCCAATGTCAGATATCTAGCTCTATGATTGGTAACTGATGTTGCTGGAATTTTTTATCATACCGAGGTTACTGGTGTCTCTGTGGGAGGTGGTATTTGACCTTCCGCTGGCCCAGTATTGCAGAGCCTTCCCAGCAATAAACCAAGGATCCCAACCCTGCCCCTGGATGCACCAATGGGAACACTGTCTGTCCAGGGCTAGCATCTGTCACTGTTTGAAGCTCTTCAGCAGTAAATCCCCAGTTCCCATTATGGCCATGGATCCTTCGTTTCTCTAAAGTAGGAAGAGGTGTCCCTAGAGATCCATATTTGTACAACACATCATGAATTTGGAGCTAATAGAACCCCGGGGTAACTAAAAAGGATCCAAGGTAAGGGCATGAAGATTCGGGGAGAGGAGGAAAAAGCATTTCGGGGCTTGAGGAGGGGGTTTGTTTTTTGGTTTCTGGTTTGTTTTGTTTTTTTTTTAATTGAAAACATTGTGATTTAACAACTGCAGGCATTGTTGAACATAAATCAATAAATAATATGGAGAACTGGGACACGCTAAGCTTTGTGATTGCATAAATATTCAAGCTGCAAAAGACGTATAAGATTTCAAAGGTGCAAACCTAATTACAGGGTTGTTATCCATCTCTCTGTAGTAATTCAGACATAAAGAACAACTCTCCCATGGGTTGATAAGGGACCATAGTGCACACCTGACATGCTGAACCTGGAAAACTCAGCATCCTGCCACAGCTCAGTGTCAGCTCAGTCTCACACGCACTATCTGCTCAGTCACGGCCTTGACCTGCACCCGATTCTCCCATGAGCAGAGGCTTTGGGCTCATATCCTCTTCCTGACACATTGTCTTACTTGCAGGTGAGTGTATACCTTCACCTTGCCTCTCCTTGCAGCCCCTCTATTGTGTTTGATGTCATGAGGACAGGCACAACCTGACACTGGTGGTAGGCATCCCATGATCCTCCAAGACCTTTCTGCAGCAAAGTCAGGCTGTTCCTACCAGGCTTTTCTCCTGCCTCCTTGTTCTGACAGGTTTTCTGGGTGGATTCCCCCATGCCATCTACAGCCTGGTCTCACACAGGTGTCTCCATCCTTCTACATGGCTTCCACCTGGTCAGCTGGAGATGACTGTCCTGAAGGCATAGGAAAGCTCCCGTGAGCGATGCTGGAGGATGCTTTGGGTCACCTTGTTGCTCTGCAAACAAAGGAGCCCCAAACACATCCAAGTTTTGCTGCCAGTTCCTTTATCCTGGGATTAGGGGGCTGAAAAGCCCTCACCTTCCTGCTCCTGCCCCATCTCTGCAGCCAGACACTGTCATCTCCATTTGCTGATGAGCTTCAGCTGGTGCCAGCTCGGAGCAGACAGAGCCAGGCCAGCATAGCCTATGCTGGGCTGAGAGCTGGGGCAGAAACCCAGTGGCCAGCATGTTTTGAGAGGTGCTGAGACTTTCCCTGCATCCATGGGCAAAGTAGTACTTTGTACAAATGTTCCCTCCCCATTCTGATCAAGACCCTGCAGCTGATTCAGAAGTGAAAAACTGAGCGTCTGCATGCATCTCCACCACACTGTAGTGGAGGACAGTGACTCCAGAAACCCCTCGCTAAAGGTGCTTCATGGCCACCATTTGCATACAGATCCATTCAACCCCAATGCTGCCCACCCTCGATATTCAGGAAAGCCAGTCTTTCTCAGTGTAAAGACTGGGGATCTATGCTGAAGCCATGGTGGGACATTGGGATTAGGGAAAGGAGCAGAGAAATGGACTCAGGCTCAGTTTGCTGTTTTCCAGGAGATTAAGCAGATCCCCTTGGACATCACTTTCCAGTGGCTCCGGGGGCAGAGCAGGCCACCATGCTTCCCAGTCACTTTCACTTGTATCTTCCCTCATTTTACAGGAACATAAAACCACAGGATGGGAGGAACAATAGAAAAAAAAAACAACAAACAGTTGTTCATGTTTTCTCTTCAAATCCTTATTGGCCAAAAAACATTTAGGAAGCCCTGCATACTGCTAACACCTGCAAAAGCAATGCCTGCATCACACGTTTTGAGAGTGGAACTACTGGGGAGAGGGGAAGAGGGTCTGGAAAAGGCTTTCTGGGGTGCAGGTTGCCCTGACAGTGGCCTGGTATGGACCCAGCACTCCTGAGATGCTGATTTAGTTTTCACCTGCCTCTGCACAGCCAGACATGTCAGAACAATCCAGGCAGGGCAACAGCACCATCTAATGCTGCAAGAACCAGAAATGCTGCATGAATCCACTCCCTGCTCATGCCCAGCAGCACTGTTCTACTAAGCCAAGCTCCATCCAGCATGTGCCCCCTTCCTGGTCCCAGCCACACCCTGTAACAGCTTCACATCCATGGTAAAAGGCTGTGTCAGGGCAGATGTTTTTGCAGCACCATAAGATGCTCCTGTTGAGGAGAGAGCTCTGAGGAAAGTGGTGAGGGTGCCTCGTCTCCCACCCAAATAGGATGCAGACCCGATAACCAGGAGCAGAGCAGCTTTCCTTTCCTCCCTACCCAGGCACCTCCTAATCAGGTCCCTGATCTCCTCCATGGAGTGACAGGAAGAAAAAAAAAAAAAAAAAGTGATTTTATTTATTTAACCCACATTAAGGGACTTTCTTATTTCTTATGTTATTTGGAGCAGAGACAGGATCTGAACAGACACATGCCCTGCCCTGACCACAGGTTCCTCCTCCTTTTTTCTTTGCTGGTTTTACAACCCCCAGGGTGATCTTGTTGGGGCTCAGGGAGACGATGAGTATTGTTCAAAGCAGGTAAGTAGTGCTTTGGGTCAAGGGTGACTATGGACAGGCCCCTCATGCCCACACACACCCCTGAGCCTGAGGCAGAAGGTTTGGTCTCCTGACACCCATGGCTCACTCTGGCCCTGCAGCACAGAATCACAGAACAGCAGATAAATGGATGACCTTTATTCATAATTTTCTTTCACTGTCTCCTTTGAATCACAGAATCCCAGCACATGGGGGTAGGAAGGGACCTCTGGAGATCATCTCATCCAACTCTTCCATGCCCAAAGGTTCATCCAGAGCAGGGGGACCAGGATCGCAGTGTCCAGGCAGGTTTGGAATCTCTCCAGAGAAGGAGACTCCACAACCTCTCTGGGCAGCCTGGGACAGGCTCTGCCACCCTCACAGCAAAGAAGTTTTTCCTCCTTTTCAGATGGAACCTCCTGGCTTCCAGTTTGTGCCCATTACCCCTTGTCCTGTCACTGAGCAACACTGAAAAGAGTTTGGTCCCATCTTCTTGACCCCCACCCTTTAGTTATTGATCAGCATTGAACAGATCCCCTCTTAGTCTTCTCCATCTGAACAGACTGCCATTTTTTTTTCAAGCTTTCAGGCTTTCCTCAGCACAGAGATGCTCCAGTCCCCTCAGCATCTTCATAGCATCCATTTGACTCTGTCCAGTACTTTCTTGTCTCTCTTGAACTGGGGAGCCCAGAACTGGACACAATACTCCAGATGTGGCTTCACCAGGGCAGAGTAGAGCAGGAGGAGAACCTCTTCTTAATGCACCCTGGGAGACTACTGGCCTTAATTGACTGCCTGCAGCTGGTTGTCCTGTATCCTTACAACCTCCCAGGGATGTCTGTTCCAGGTTTAGGAACCTGACTAAGAGCCCAGGAGAGCCTGGGCTCACTGAGTGTTCTGTGAACACACAGCCAAAACCCATGCACTTTTCTTCCCCCATCTTGCTGTAGTGAAATGATGTTGCTTGGAAAATATCTTCACCATCTGCCACAAACACCATCTACCTCTTAGTCATGGCCATGGGTGGACACTGAGTGGCAAAGCAGCATGAATATGGGGCTGGACATTGAAGGACTCACAAAGGAGCTCCCCTCAGCATGGAGGAATGAACAGGATGGACACAGCGGGACCATGCAACCTGACCCTACATGTGTCCCTTTAACAGCTGACGGAGGCAGGCTTTCATGCTCTTGCACAAGCTATTTGGGCAACTAGGAAAACCACCAGTTCAACTGGAGAACATGGAGCCTCACCAACCATGAGACCAGCATGGAAACAACTTGATGACACATGGAAAAGGCAGATGCCACCCAGGAGGTACCTTCCTGGAAGGAGGAGGGTCCCAACGAGCAGACCTAGGACCCATCTTATTCACTATTTATTCACCAGCTTCATTGCCCTTCTCTGGACATGCTCCATCACTTCAATGTTGTTCTTAGAGTGAGGGGCCCAAAACTGAACCCAGGACTCGAGGTGCAGCCTCCACAGTGCCTAGTCCAGACAATCCCTGCCCTAGTCCTGCTGTGGGTTTTCCATCACCTCTGATGCTGAGCTTCTTGGAGCTGCGTCTGTCCCTGCGGGGCACAGTGGCATCCCCACTCCCAGCCCCATCTCTGCAAGCACTGAGCTCCATCAGCTGCAAGATGCTGAGGTGTTTGTGTTTTCTGCTGGGCTCAGGGACCACCTGTCCCAGACTGTGTGGTGCCCCAGATCTGCTGGCCCCCCACCCCATGGCCCCACGAGGTGGCAGCAAGTGTCCATGGAGGAAGCAGAGCCTGGGAGGCTGCTCTGGTGGGCTGGGCTGAGGAGAAGGGGGTTGAGACCCGGCTGGAGTGAGGAATGTACCCACAGCATCTGCATGAGGGACAGACTGGGAGAGATTCCCACTTCATCCAGCCCAGCCAGCCGGCAGATCACCCCATGAACAGAATACAGCACGGGGGACATACCTCAGCCCCAGAGGGATGGACCTTAGCCGTGGACCTTAGCCCTGAAGGAATGGACTTCCAGGATGGATCACAGCCCTGGAAGGGCAGGAGCCATCACCAGTAAATGTTCAATCCCTGGTGCTTTTTCAGGTCACCTTGGCACAAAGGAGGTTCTGTGTTTAAAAGGCACTCCTGCCTGTGACCCAGGGCCTGTCCCCTCTCCCCTGACTGCTCATCATGACCTGGTCCTTGGGGCAGGAAGGAGGTGCCAGGAGCACTGCAATGCTCATGGGGCAAGTTTGGGGAGTGGCTGAAATTAATTGGGCCATGTGATGGGTAGCTGGCTGAAGCTCAGGGCCAGATGCTTCCCAGCAGGGCAAAAGCGCAGCCTGAAGGTGGTGCAGAACCAAGAAGTGAAATGTATCATGCTGCAGGTGCTGAACTGAAGCCATCCTACCCCTATTTTTATTTGGGGCAACAGAGCTCACCCCATTACCCCAGGGCTTGGCCATTGTGCTCAACTAGCTCATCAACCTCCCATCAAGAGGTGAGGACTGACCATGGACTAGGATGCTGAGGTCATCCCACCTCTGCCCCTTACTGCCCCTCTGCCCTTGCCCCAGCCCTTGAGACTGCTGCTCCTTACTGAAAAGCTCCATAACCTGTCCAATGCCACTTTTCACTTGTCAGAGGTCTACACAAGTTGAAGGACCTGATCTTCACAACCACTGGTCTTCCTGCCTGAGCTCCCCACACCTGGATGAGCTGGTTTCCTGCCACTCTGACCTACAGTCTGTCTGGACCCTCCTCCTCCCCTTCCATCCCCATATGCTGCCCTGAGATGCTCTGCACCCAGCCCAACACCCTTGTAGGACATGGCCATCCCCATGAGAGCTCCACAACTGCTTTTCTGTCCTATCCCTTCCTGTCCCGTTCCTTGGCCAGGACTGTGGTGCAGGTTAGGTACTGTTACTTACTGTACCAAATAAAGAGCCCTCCAGGGTGGAGGTGGCCCCACTGATACTGGAACGAGGTACTGGATGCCAGTAATGTCTGTGTCAGGCTGGATCCCTTCCCTGCAGCAAGTGGATTCACAATGGTGTATTAAAGTTTGGCTGTGGATTCATGAAAGGTGGCACTATGCCAGAACCACCGCCCTTCTTCCAACCCCTCCTTGTAATGGACTCAGGATATTAATTAATAGCTAATTGCCAATATCTTGCATCCCTCTAATGTCTCACTGAGAAGCCTCCAAGTGCTTTGCAGACACTGGCTATGATCCCCATCTTTGAGAGTGCAGAAATTGCAGTCCAGAGATGTTTCAGGAACTTGCTGATGATCCAACTCTGTCTCAGTAAAAAACCCCAGTCCTGGATCATTGCTCCAAGCACCTACCTTCCCAGCCTCTCCTGCCACACTGCTGGGCTGCCTCCCAGACTGCCACCTTTTATAAAACCCGCCCAGGCAAGCTGCCCAGAAGTCAGCTTTGCAGAGGCCCTAGACAGGGAATCAAAGAGTTAAACAATATACTGATGGGCTGGTGAGATCATCAGAGCTGGGATGCGCTCCATTGTTTATTAGACTCCACAGAGCCCAGTAGATGACATCCAGAGGGAAGTGGGGCTTGAGGTGAGCCTGGCTTAGGAGAACAGGACCTTCTGCTGCAGTCTGTCCCACTGCCAGTGGGGTGGGCATCCATCTGTCACCACTTGCCACGTAAGTAGGATGGATTTCCGTGAGTTTGGCTCTTGGGGGTGGAAGAAAGGGAGAGGGGATACAGCATGGCAAGGCTGGGGGTCATCCTCTCGCTGAGCCCCAAAAAGGGACTTGCAGATGTTCGTTGCTCAGCAAGACCCTGAACATGTTGCTGGGATCGTCTAAACTCTGGGTGATACTGAAAAACTGCTCCCCAGGGATATAGGCAACCCGTGCCCAAAACAGCTCCACTGCACAAGCAAGGGGACACTGGCTCCATCTCAATTTACATCCAGGATCTGGTGGGGCTTGTAGGCAATATGAAATCCCCTGACACGTTGACTTATTTCTCAGAGCAGAGGTAGCCAGTCTGCAGGGACAGCTGCCCGCATAGCAAATGACAGCCCCTCCTCACTCCAAGGTGAGCGGGGACGTGGGGAGAGGATGAAAGAGGATGGGGCTTTAGTACTCATGACTGGCACCAACAAAACTCTCTGTCTTCTCGCAGAGCAGAGACTGCTCAGTCCAGCAGGATCCAGCCCTCCTGGGGCTGACACACAGCAAACAGGAAGCTGTGTGCTCTGAGCCACTTCTCTGGTGCCTGCAGGAGCCAGTGGCTGGGTTCCTCCACAGTGTGCTCAGGGGATGTTTAGTGAAACCAGCTCACATCCTGCAGCAAGCCACTATCTGCTGGTGACAGCTGGGACAACATGGTGAGTGGGCTTTCCATACTTAGTCCCTCCCCAGGAGATTCCCTGCCCCAAAAGGACAAAAGGAAATGACAAGTGTACCAGAGGAGATTTCAGTTGGACATCAGGAAAAATGTCTTCCATGCAAGGGTTGTCAAAGGCTGGCCCAGGCTGCCCAGGGAACTGAAGTCCCCATCCCTGGAGGGGTTTAAAAGCTGTGGATATGTGGTGCTGAGGGACATGGTTCAGTGGTGACCTGCCAGTGCTGGGGTAACAGTTGGACTTGATGTTCTTAAATGTCTTTTCCAACCAAAACAATTCTATGATTCTATTTTATCACATCTGCACAAGAAGCAGGGTGCTGTTCCCCATAAGCACCCCGCTATATGCAATTCCCCTGAGGCAGGGTTTCTTCTGGGGACAGCTGCAGGTAGGGCTGGTCCTCACCTCCAGCAGGAAGCAGCTCTCCACTCCCCAGATTACTCAGTTTCTTGCAGACCTCAGGCATGCTGGTTCACTGAATATACATCTCATGCCTGGACTAGATGACCTTCAAAGGTCCCTTTCAACCCAAAGAATTCTATTATTCTATGATTCCTATTCACTTGGAACCTCATTGATAGCCACCCTAGATTACATTTGGCCAGTGCCAATCATCTAACCAAAAGCTTCTGCATAGCTCATGCATGCCCATGTCAGACAGTGCAGCAGCTCCTTCCCCACCCATCCCACAGTCACACATGACTCCTCTAGACCAGCTAAGCCCGTATCCTGGCAAACATGAACTCATGACTGTCATCTAGGCAGATCCTATACTGGGGTTAAACATCAAAATCAATTAAAAAGTCTGAGTGAGACACACCAGAGCACCAGAAAAAGCCATGCCCAAAAAAACACTTCTCCATTTTCTTCCATTCCCCAACGTTAGTTTCCTCCCAGCTGGGACCCACCAGTCATACTTTGCTGCCCATCCATTGGGGTGGCAGGCAGGATGTATCTTCTGTCTGAAGGACAAACAAACCCTTTGTGTCTTACCCCAAGGCTTTGCAGTGCACCTGATGATGCTGTTTGCCATGTGACCATGCCAAGCCATCCGGAGGACACTGGAAACCTAAGAGAGACATGGTACAGTGAGGAGGGTCTGGGGTCCCTCTCTGTGGAACAGCTTGTGGTTTTGATGGAGCACTATCTAGATTGTAGATGGCCGGGTTGAAGGCAGACGGGGGAAGCATCTGCACATCTGTGTCCAGGTGACTTCCACCCAACTGCTGTTTAGCCCTGGAGCTGCCATTCACCCAAACCCAGCAGTGGTCCTCATACTGGGCAGACCACAGCTCACTCGCTTTGTCTGCTTGGGGACATCTGTCAGGGTATGAGACCTCAGGAAAAGCCTGGCCAGGCCTGGTCCTCAGTGCAGGCTGCTGTCTTTGATTGTCCCCAGCATAAATCAGGGCAAGTCACGTCGACGTAATTCAGAGCTCATTTTGATTTTTTCCTCAAAGCTTCCTTTTACATGATGGCTAATTCCCAGAGGGATGTGGAGCTGGAGGGGGCTTAGGAGAGCAGAAGCTTCTGCTGTTGCCTGTCCCACTTCTGGCGGGGCAGGGAACTTTCTTCAGGGAAGTGGCTTGACAGCAGAGGAGTCAAAATATAAACTTGACCTGGATTTCCAGCAACATTTGGAGTTGGTTTGCAAAATCCTTAACTTTTCTCACAGTGGTTTGTGTGGTAAAACACAGGGCAGAGACTCTGAGTGCTGCAGCCCCTCTGCACCACCCTGCACATGGAATCACCACCACCACCCATGGTGCTGCACCTGTGGCAGATCTATGCTCACCTGCACCACCAGTACTCCCATGGGATAGCAGCTGCTTAGTGATAGGGCAAAGACCAACTCCATGTTGGGATACTGAGAGGGGTGTTCATGAGGAAGAGACAGATGGACGAACACCAATCCCTGGGGCAAGACTGTCTGAGCTGGGGAAGCTCCAGTGTCCCCAGCCATGTGAAGAGGGAGGAAGAAGTGGCAGAAACTGATTGCAGCAATGACTTAAGAGAAGCATGTAAGAAGCTCCTGAAAAATAAGGGCTGCCTCCCCAGATAAAAAGGAGATGGCCAGGCTGAGGACTGGGTTGGGAGGGTAAAGCCAGATCTTGTATGACGAGGAGGACACAGGTCTGTGCATAGGAGCAGAGTCTTCAGATTGGTCTGTTGCCCCACTTTTAGCACAGCTCTGGCTACATCTGTAGGTTATCTGCAACATCCCAGGTCCTGGGCTTGAATTCCAGTCCTGAGAGTTGCTGTTGCTGGGGGCTGGCAGGTGAGGAACACCAACCACAGCCAGGATGGGCTGAGGGACCCAGGGACAGAGCCTTTTGGTGCCCCACTCAGTCCAAAACTCTCTGCTCAGCATCACCATGCAATGTCCGCAAGGTCCAGGATGTACCCAAGTGTGTGCTGTGATATTTTGGCACTGGAGTACCCAGCAGCGCCAGCAAGTGTGCCCCAGTGGATCTCCCAGTTCAGAAACCAAACACCACCACACAAAACACTGGAACGGCAAAGAGAGGAGAAGCAGAATCACATGAGGGGGGAAACAAAGACTTTTGTCAGTGTTAGCGCCATTGACAGCAGCTGCCCAAGGTTTCAGTGGCAGCAGCAGTACAACCAGACGTGAAATCTGAGACATGCTTTGGAGGCATTTTCAAGCCAGCAGTCATCTGCTGACGCTCTCCTCACAACAATAATGATTAAAAAAATGTGGAGAAATCTGAGAGTGTCATCCTGCCAGGCTGTTCAATACAACCATCACAGCTTCAAATATGAACACATCTGTGATGTATTAGGGATGCAGCATGGGCATAGCAGGACCTGAAATTGCATTATCTGTCCCCAGAGCTGCAGATAGACATAGTGATCAGAGACAAACTCTCAGCCACTTGCAGGGAGTGAAATCCTTCACTAGCTAACGGGGGAGAAAGCATGACCATAAAAGCACATTCTGCAAGGAAGTGCCAGAAAAATGATCAGTGTCCGGGAACTGTGGTGAGAGGGGTGGTTATGTCATAAAATAAAAGAGGGGGGAAAAAAACCCACTGTAGTGTAAATTCAAAACTGAAAGAAAGATGATGGTTTCAGCAGGAGCATGACATTAAACAAGTTACAATGAAGAGGAAGGTGCTCTGCAGAGATCAGAGTACCCTCGGATGCGGAGGCAAGGGTGCAGTCCACGAGCAAGCAGTGAGTGGGGTGCCTGAAAGATGGGGCAGGACTGACTGCATTAGACTGCTGAGATATGAGATCTGGGCATTATTCCAGAGAAGAAAGCAAATTTCCAACCACAGAGCCAAATTAAAATTATATAGTGGCTTGATCATAAAACCACTCCAGAATGGACATTACAAGGAGAAATCCAAGAGATGCCACAACTACCTAGGATGGAATTTCAGGAAGAGACTTGCAAAAGATTTGAGCTAGAAGAGGGGAATCACAACCTGGCAACACTACAAGCAAGGCAGCTGGTCAACAGGCAGCACATACCAGCCAAAAAAAAAGTTGTTCAGGATCTGGACACATCTCTGCAAAACTGCAGCTGGTAGGTTGTTTTGGAGGACTGGGCTGACTCCTGGGAAGGTTGTGTAAGTGGAAGCAGAGCAACAGTTTTGGCCCACACAGAGCCTGTCTCATTCTCACCTCAAAACACTGGACATTGTTTCTGGTATTTGTTTTTTCTTGTCTCAGGAGCCCATGGCTGTAAGCCATAACTTACAGGAGCACTGAGGGGAGTTGCATCACAAAAGGTGACAGCGGAGGAAGTTGTACCCAATCACATGCATGTCTAACATTGCTGTAACCAGTATAGGAACATCTTACAGAAGCTCATGGTTCTCCAAAGCCAAGGGGTCAGCATGCTCCACTGGTAGGATTACCAGTTCAAAAGGAAGAGAAAGTGAAACCAGAGCTTGCTACTGTGACCAATCTTACCTGACTTCTCAAGTGCTTGACCATCCCTGATCAAGTGCTATACAATATGTATCTATCAGGAAGGCAGAAATACATCCTCTCCTCTGCCTCCATCTGTCCTGGTTCAACAGGGAGGGGTGAAAGCTGAAGATAGGCAGGACACAAATCATGTCCATTGCTCTTGGCTTTTGGTTTTGGCTTACTACTCCAAGTCTGACAAACTTGAAACATTACAGAATACATTGATACCATCAGATCTGCATTTCTGCAGCAGTGTCTGTGTTGGGAGGACTAAACTGAAAAATTATCTCTCTCTCTTTTTAGAATAAACCATAAACCTCAGCAGGGGACACAGGTGAAAGAATAAGGGAGGTGTTTGCTGGCACCCAGCCATTAGCATCCCTATATGGGTAGTGGGCCCAGCACAGCCAAAATATGGGCAGGTTTCCTTAAGCTGGTGCCTCTGGAGCTGTGCCAGCTTTGCAGCCTCTGTACGGCTGCACTTACGTGGTACAGGCTCTTGCATTGATCAGCAGCAACTGGAAAGGAGCTGAGGCTTCTGAGCTTCATGCTCATCTATGCCTTGTTGCCGCTCACTGCAACCACAGACCTCCCTGTGGCACAGACAGGGTGCACATCCGCCCTCATACCACCCATGACATGCTCCTGCTGGTGAACCATCCCACGGGCAGGGCTGAGTACAGCCAAGGCTGAACAGAGCAGCTATGAAGCCTGCAGTTGATGGTACGCCCATCGAGGGCTGAGTCAGGGCTTTAAATTAACCGCTTGTGATCAAAGCTCACTTAAGCTCAAAGCTTGTGTGGTGCTTGGGAAGAGCTGTGTTTGACAGTGAAGCAGGGATAGACCCCTGGGGCACTGCTCACCCATCTGAGCCCCACGGGGGTCTGGTGCCCAGACCAGTGTGGATGTGGCTTGGGCTTGACTGCGGCCTTGTATGGGGAAGCCCCACAGGGACAGCTTTGGGGCTGGCAGTGACCACCAGTGCCTCTGCTTTGTGGGGCTGGCAGCAGTCACCAGTGACTATGCTTTTGTGTTGTGGGGTCCTGGGCAGCTCCAGGCTGGCACTGCCATTGTACTTCTGCTGCAGAACATCCCCAAGCCCCGAGGGTGGGGACAGCCTGAACAACCAGCAGAGTACAGGTCAGTCCCAGCCCTCCTGACACTGCTGAACCCCTGGGAGAAAATCTGGCAGCTCAGGCAGGAGTTGTTTTGAAAAAAAAAAATCTGATTCCTGGGTACGAAGCATCCAGGTCCCCATTCTCTCCCACCATCATCAGCCCTGGTACCTGCACAGGTTCATCTCTGCTGGGCTTCCCAGCATCAGGACAGATCTGCATCAGGAGCACTTCCCCAGTGCAGCCTCCTGCCCTTGTCTCCTCAGCAGAGCTCTGAGGAAATAGTGGTTAACATAATGCTTGGCCCTTCCCATTTACTATAATGGTTTCTCCATGCTAAAGGCACTTTGTTTCTCGGAAAATGTATTTCCCCCTTGAGCTGGTGAGAAAATAATGCACCAAAAAGCCACACTGCTGACCCAGCCATCACAAGGCAGAGTTTTGAGGTATGATTTTGTTACTGAGCTCAAGAGCCCCAGCTTACAGCTGGAGAAATGTTTTCTGCGCAATGAGCATTTCCCCATCTCTCATCTGTGCACTGATAGGAAATGAGAAGCTCCTGAGCTGCAGCTGCTACAAGGCTGACAGATCTCAGCTGGATGGGCCAGTGAGGACCATCCAGCACCAGGGTTCTGAAGGAAGTACTCAGCCTGTGGGAGGGTGCTTCTGCTCTTCTGCTGAGGGATCCTGACATGGCACACCCATGCCTTAGTTACCCCACCTACAAGAGGGAGACATGATCATGCTACAAGATGCTGAGGTCTAATTTGGGCTCTGGGAGTAGAAGTGGGTTGGGGGATACAACCAGCATCACCAACCCTGTTTGCGGCACCCTGCTACTCCCCTGAAAGCAGCCAAGAGCCCTGGGAGACTCAGGGTAGTGGGTTCCACTGGACATCTAGTCATCTCACCACTGAATTGCTGTGGGAGCTGGAAGGTGATGATCTGGAAGGTCTAAGGACAGGGGCTGTGGGAGTCCCACTGTCCATGGGTGGGCAGTGGGACCCCACAGGCATCCTCAGTCCAGCCTACCTGCAGGACCCCATTGCCTATTCCTACATTTCATTGCTCTCATAGGAGTGATGCTTTTCTCTCCCTTCCATGATCCATGCCTTTTCCACCTTCATTTCACTTGGCACCAATTAGTGATTAAATGGAAAGTACCCAATCCATCCTCCATCACTAGGTCTGCTCCGCTTTTTCTCTTTTGTCCATCTCAGGTCTCCTCCTCAGATCCTGTCACCATGGAAATTCCCCCCAAGAGCCCTGATGGGAGTGAGAAATCTCCTCAGTCCAAGGAGCTTCTGACCAGTAACACAGCCAGCACCCTCTGCATCAGCTCTCGGAGTGAGTCTGTCTGGACCAGTGCATCCAGAAGCAAGTGGGACATATACCATAAGCCTGTCATTGTCATTTCTGTTGGAGCAGCCATCTTCCTCTTTGGGATAGTCATCACCAGCCTGTCTTGCATCCTAATCACAAACCAAAAAGTTTACAAAATGTGTGGCCCAGCTTTTCTGTCCTTGGGACTGATGCTCCTCGTTTGTGGCCTTGTCTGGATCCCCATCATCCGGAAGAAACAGAAGCAGAGACAAAAGTCACAGTTTCTGCAGAGCCTCAAGTCCTTCTTCTTTAACTGCTGAGGGCAGCCCAGCACCTTCCCAGGAAGGCTCCCTCCCCTCTACCCACATCTTTTTATTAGTCATAAAAAGAAACATGTT
This sequence comes from Ceryle rudis, assembly GCA_033439905.1. Lineage (NCBI taxonomy): Eukaryota > Metazoa > Chordata > Aves > Coraciiformes > Cerylidae > Ceryle > Ceryle rudis. The sequence continues at coordinate 6,370 of JAAGNO010005784.1, read as the reverse complement.
CTAGTACACTCCTAGATTTAATCCCAGTAACTCTTCCCTACAGGGGAACGCACTGTACCAGTCTCCCATGTGAAAATTAAATTTGTCATCCAAGTAAACCCCCAAAAAATAAAGCAGGATTTTGCCCAGCAAGGCAGTTCTGAGCTCTCTGCCTTGCTATCCTCTCCAATGAGCAACTCAATGACATATTGTGAACAGCAAAGCTCCAGAGTAAGCTGACTCCACCCAGTGGCTCTGCAAGATACATACCTGGTGTGAATATTGCTGACTGCACACTGTAGTTCAGATCTAGAAACTGGGGAGGCCAGAGATAGTTCATCCAGAGTTCACAGAGAGGAGAAACACAACAATGTTGTTCCAGACCACTTTGTGTCAGAGGAGTCTACTGGAACAGGCAACACACATCACCAAAGCTTAGGAGGACCAGACATGGTGCCCATGTCCAGGCCTTTCTTGTCACTGATCTGTTAGAACAGCTGTCTGAGACATAGATGCAAACTGGAGCTCACTCCTTGCCCAGAGTGGAGTGTTCACAAGCTTTATTTATTGCTCCAAAGGGTCAAGGGAAGGAGCAGCATCACAAGCAGCATTTTTGTGCACCCTCTGGCAGAGGGTGTTGAAGAAAGGCTGTTGTACCTCCTCCAGGCCTGCAGGGACAAAACTGTTCTGCAGCATTTGTCCATTTACTCTGATGTTGTCTACCAGAACCACCCATAAACCATACCCATGCAACCAGAACTGGACACCAGGCAAGTGAGACAGGTTTGTTATCTCCACCACTCTATTTCTGCCTTTAATAAATATGTGCCCTGAGGCAACTCAACAAGGAAAGCACAGATCCTTTCCACATGTTTTTTGCTTTGATTTTATAATTTCAGGAAGCCTGATTTACTTTCAAAGACAAACTTGAAACACAGATTCTCAGCCTGAAGAATCAGTCTCAGTCTGGACAGCAAGATCTAGGTTGATGTAAATAGGCCCATAACGTCCAGCTCCCAATTCTGGGTTCAGGTGCTGATCAAAGTCTGATCTTTCAGAAGTGCTGATCCCACCTGGATCCCATGACAGCCCTTTGTCAGTCCAGTGAGACTCCCCAGCACAGCAACTACTGGCCCAGAGGCCCTGACAACCTCTGCAGGGTGAGGATGTGGCTGTTGCTGATTAGAAGCACAAGAGGAACATGGAAGAAGAGACCCCACCAAGCTCCTTCATGTGGTCTGCACCTCCATGAGGAAGCTGAGGCAGCCCCAGTGCTCTGCCAAGTGTCGTGAGAGACAGAGAGGCTGGAGGGAAGTGCACTGAGAGAATCTGCGATGTGTTTGCTCTTTGGTGACAGACAGTAGCCCTTCTTCTGATTGATGTTCACCTCCCAGCTAACAGAGATGACGTAGAGATTTCTCAAGAACACTGTCTAATGCCCACTGCTACAACTACCATGCCCACCTCCTCCTGATTTGCCCTCTTTTTCAAATAATTTTGTACTTTCAGTCTCTGCAACATCCTGAAGCCACAATTCCTTTAAGCTCTCTAATCTACCAGACATGCTGGAAGATCTGCCATAGCATGAGGAGACATGGTGAAAGCAGAGGGTGACAGATCCTGCTGCTCCAGGATGACAGGCACCCAGCAGGACAGTTAAAGAAGATGTGTTTGCTGTAGTCAAGGATCATGAAGCTGTAGCTGTGGGCACTGTCCTCAGGACCAAAAGCTGGTTCCCTGTGAGGAAATATTAAACCCATTTCTGGACATTTCTGATTGAACTCCTTCATTTCAGAAACTGGTTCCACACCAGCATCTCTGCTTGCAAATATGGTGTAAGGCACCTGTGGCCCAAAGCTTTTGAGTGGAAGCTTTTGTTCTATCACATCTGACTAATACGATTCACCAGGGAGTTCAGATTCACCTTGACACTGTTGCCAGGCTCCCACCAGTATGTGACCAAGGCTGGCCAGCATGACCAGTACTGGGAGAACTTGAGGAAGCAACTTCAGCCTGGCAGCTGACACATCTGGGCTGCAAGTATTCAAGCAATGCATGTCACTTTGTTCCAGGCACAACGTGGATCTTAGTTTTGTTTCCCGGGTGGTGCAGATATGTGTGTCCCCAGCCAGCCAGTGCCAGGTTTGTGAATGGGGTGTACAAGGTGTGTGATCTGACACTGGACCCAGTAAACCTCCATTTGTTCCTCAGCCATTTATCATCCAAGGCTTTGTGTTTTTTTACAATCCTTGCTTGGCTCTAGGAGCAGCGTCTATTGAATTAGCTCCAACAGGCAGAGGACGCTCACCCAAAACACCTGCTGGGAGGCAGCTGCAGGCAGAAGAGCAGACAAACCTCAGGATTCATGAGAGGGAAATCATGGAGCAACTTGAAGAGTACTGCCAGGTCCCCACTGGCTGTAGTCTGCAGGTCTGGTCACAGACAGGCTAAAGCTGCAGTTCAGAGAAGGCACCTAGAAATGGGCCCTTCTGCAAACAGCTCTGCTGTGGCCAGAGACTGCTCAGCCTGGGCTCACTGTCCAAAGGGATGCAATGGGAGGACTGGAAGTATCAAATGGCCTGGAGAGAGGGAGCAGGGGTCTCTGTGTCTCATGATCAAGTCAGTGCAATGTAAATATGATAATAAGTCATCATGACAGTCAGTGCAATGTAAATATGATAAGAAGTCACTGAGACCAAGAATCTAATAAGATTCCAGACTGATCATTTGTAACAAGAATATTAGGCTTAATTAAAGCAAAAAATTTCCCAAGGAAATTCACATTGCTGCTCTGCTCTCACAACTGTTGCTTTGTGCCCGCTGGGGGAAAGGGGAGGCTGCTTTATAAGGGGGATGAGACAGATAACGGTGTGGCATCTGAGGGCAGGGGGGCTCACCAAGGACATCAGGAGGAGGAAGAGTGGGTTTGGTGCTGCAGGTCTGTTTGGATGCTGGCCATGTGCCCTGGCTGAGGGTCTTAGGGCTGTGGATGTGCTCAGTGGACACCTCTGTTGAGGTGTGAAGAGCATGTAGGTGACACAGTGTCTCCTTTTAAGGCTCAGGGCAAGCCCACATGAAACACAGAGCAGGATTAGCCCCTTTCCCCCCTCCCTCCCAGGGGAGGACAAAAAGGGGAATAAGAGAAAAAAAGAAAAAAGCCTCACCCAAGATTGAAGGTTAAGACTATAACAAATTTAATGAATAACAGGAGAAAAACAGAAAGAGGAATATTAAGGGCAGAAGGATACAGGACTCTATACCAAACTCACTCTGGGATAGCAATGGATTGTGCAGCACAGGTGGAGTCAGGGCCAGCCCTGATGAGATGCCCTCGCAGCTCCCAGAGCCCATGAAGAAGGAGCCCCCTAAACTCCCTGTCTCCTTGTTCTATGGAGTGTGGCAGGGAAAGGGAGGGAATGACAGCTGCCCTCTGACTCCTCAGGGTCCTGAGGTTACCACCTGTCCCCCCCTACACAATCTCTTCACCCTTAAACCACAACACACAGGGAAGTACCTGGAAAGAGAATGGGTAAAGTCAAGAGCCCAGGGATCAGCAAAGCTTGCTGAGAAAGGATTTATCAGGTGGATCTCACCATTTACTGGCCAGACCTGTAGGGCAGTAAGGTAGAGAAAAGTTAACTGAAGGGAAAACTGAATCAACAGCTTGAAGATCAACATGCAGATGGATGTGGAAAGAGTGGGGGGTGCCAGGTGCTGGGTACCAAGTGCCGGGTCCTGCATTTCGGTCACAACAACCCCCAGCAGCGCTACAGGCTTGGGGGTGAGTGGCTGGAAAGCTGCCCATCAGAAAAGGACCTGTGGGTGCTGGTAGACAGCCAGCTGGACATGAGCCAGCAGTGTGCCCAGGTGGCTAAGAAGGATCCAACAGGATCCTGGGTTGTATAAAGAATACCGTGGCCAGCAGGAGAAAGAAATTTATTGTGCCCTTGTACTCAGCCCTTGTGAGGCCTCATCTTGAGTACTGTGTTCAGTTCTGGGCCCCTCATTATAGG
>JAAGNO010005783.1:16041-40333 GCA_033439905.1 Ceryle rudis | reverse complement strand
AGGAGGTGCTCTTGCTGGGGTTTGGCAGGAGCGCGGCGCTCCCAACACGTGGGCGACGCGCCGTCCCGCGGCTCTGGAGCCGTGGCATCGCACCGGCGGCAGAGGAGAGCGGGCAGGTGTCTGGCAGGGAACGCAGGTGTGAGGGGGCTGACAGCCCTCTCCTGCTCCTGGGACAGATGGCTCTCCGTCTCTGTGCTAGCAAGTCTTCAAAGGCAGCCATTTGATCTGTTAAATATTCTTCATCTTTGTAGAAGCCTTCAAAAGGTACAGAAAAAGAAGAGTGATACCCGGAGAAGGGGTAACCAGCCTCTCCTGAGAGGAGGCTGACCAGGCAGCGTGGCTGGGTGCTGTTCAGGTGCATGAGTAGACAAGGGACCAAACCATGCAAAATAAATTAAACTTTTACAGAAAATGAATAAGTCACAGTCTAGAAGAAGGTTTGCAAATCCAGAACTGTCTCCCTACTCCTTGTTCTGCTGCCGACCTGTGACGTATCCCACAGCAAACCCACACGGCGAGTTTTAGCAGGCCACTTACTACCTCTGAAAACTTAATTTATCAGCTAGGTGTGAAGCCACTGACAGCTGCTCCTGAAAACATCAGCAGCCTCTTCCTGTTTGCTTCTGCATTGACAAGCGGGGGTAAACAAAAAATGCTTTGATATCCCCATCGTGCTAACTCTGCAGTGGCCACGCAGGGTGACAGCCCCTGCCCTAATTCCTTAAAGATAACACGAATAAAGCTGCAGCTGGAGAGGTGCCTGTGATGATGTTGGCATGAAATGCTGTCCTGAGGAGAGTTAGTACTATACCAGCCTTGGTGTTGGGACTTAGATTCTCAAGATATGTTCACTTTTCATTGTTTGAACTCAAATATATTTATTTGCTTGGGGTGGTTTTGGTTTTTTGTTGTTGTTGTTTTGTGGGTTTTTTCTTTTCTTTTTGGCTGCAAAAATGAAAATAGGTTTGTCTGTCTGGGGGTTGGACCAAATGGCTTCCAGGGATTCCATTCAACCTTGACCATTCTGTTTCATTTTTTATCGCATCTGTTTTTTTCTGTCTGGTCAGGTCCATTTCAGGTTCTCCCCTGAAAGGTTAATATTTCAGAGTTTTCATACATCAGAAAAATATACAAAGATAAATTTGGAAATTGGAAATTGTCAGTGGGCATGTAGGTGAAAGAGGAATTTAGTCCTTTAAAGATGTACCTCTCTGTTTTTGTTATTGAAAGCCACTGTTTTCCTTTGTGACCTAAATGTCCCTGCTGTCTTTACAGAAAATTCTTTGTGTGTTTTCTTCATTAAGTTAAAATGACTTTCCCTTAATGGGATTTCCATTTGCTTCTTGAAAATTTCCTGTTCTGGTGCATTTCCCCTTTCTGGGGAATTTGTTCGTTTGGTTGTATTGTTTCTTAATCGGTGACGTAGAGTACGCTGAAAGTTGGCCCTCTGAAATTAGATTCAGAAAACAAAAGATCAAAACTAAATTTGGAAATGGTTCCGACTGCTTTTTCTTGATTAAACTTACGGAGGAAGCCAAATTTAAATGCAGTAGGTCTCCTGCTGGTGGCAGGGACGGTAACCTTTGGCTGCCTAGGCCCTTAGCTCAGATGGTGCTTCGTTAGCAGCAGAGCCGTGAAGGATGAGCGGTGGCTTTGAGGATGTGCTGCAAATGCTCATCCACCGATACTCCTTCGAATTTCCCCCGCGCCTTTGGTGCTCCGGTCGGAGATGCTGCCTCGTTCACATTTGCTCTCCGTTCCCTGGTAGGTGAGAAGCCTTTCGAAGGCGAGACCCCTCTCGCGCAGGCGGCGCAGCCGAATGCGTGCTGGTGAGAGGCCCGGCACGTGTCGACCCTGTTCGTAGAGCTGGTAAGTGCCAATAATCCCTCTGCTGCACAGATTCTCTACATCTGTTGGCTTTTAAAGAACACCTCGCACCACCCTCCCCTCTTTAAGGTACGCACCCCTACCCAGTAATAAAAGCCAAGTCAAGCATTTCAGTATATTCCTGTTGGGAGCTTGGCTCTGTAAAGGTGTTTTTGTTTCAAGGGATCTCTTTGCATCCCCTCTTTACAGTTCTTGCTTTACGTAAGGACCACGTGGACCGTGCTGGAAGATGTATGGAATGCTAATGGGGTAAATACAAACATACCTGGTTAAAGAAGCTGTCAGCATCTGTGTCTGCGTGTGAAGGGGTGCTGGGGCACATGGCAGTGACTTGGATCAAAACCAAAACGATATTCTTCACTGGCTGTGCCTTTATTGGCTCTATTAGGTGGACAGTGTTGCTTTTTCATGCTGATTTTTGTCTGCAGCTCTGCTTGCAGTGTTTGGAGTCCCCCCTCCCGCCCCTGGTGGCTGAGGAAATGATCCCATTTCTGACAGTGCTCACACATCTCATTTTGCAGCGTCGGCAGAGCGGTCATGTGATGAGTGGCAGCATTATCTGGTCTTAGTAAAGCCAAAGTACATGTTGAAATTATGTACTTAGCAGCCTTAGAGGCTGTTTAAATGTTAAACTCCTGGCTGTTTAAACTCTGTATGCTGATGTACTGTTTGCTCTTTTTTTTTATTTAAACTCGAAAGGTTTAAGCTAAGCTAATGTCCACAAGTCACTTACAGTATGATAGAATTGTTTTGGCTGGAAGAAACCTTGAAAATCATCAAGTCCAACTGTTAAAATAACACTGCCGAGTCAAACACTAAATCATGTCCCTCAACACCACATCTTCCCGGCTTGGAAACCCCTCCATGGGTGGGGGCTCCACCACTGCCCTGGGCAGCCTGGGACACCCCTGGACAACCCTCAAGGGGAAGAAATTGTTCCTCAGCTCCAACCTCAACCCGCCCTGGGGCAGCTTGAGGCCGGTTCCTCTTGTGCTGTCCCTTGTTCCTGGGGAGCAGAGCTGACCCCCCCTGGCTCCACCCTCCTGTCGGGGAGCTGTGGAGAGCCAGAAGGTCTCCCCTCAAGAGCCCGTGTTAGTGGCTGCTGACAGCCAGTGTTAGTGCAGTGCTCACTGCTGCTCGTGGTACTAATGACTGATTTTTTTTTTTATTTTTTTTTTTCCACGGCATTCAGAAGAGGAGCTGGGACCTTCACATAGCCATCGCACTGGTGAGGCATTTGGCTGTAGTTTTTCCTGCTGTTCTTCCCCTGCCAAGCAACTTCTCTGAAAACACATTAAGAAGCATCTCCTGGGTTCAGGAATCTCATTAAGCAGTTCCCAGCCCACCTTTACCCTCAGATCCCTTCCTGTGCACCCTTAGGTTCTTCACGCTCAAACTTCCACCAGAGCATCCCAGCAAATAAAGAAGCTGTTGCCACGGTCAGCCGTTTGTGCTGAAAGCCGGGGTTGTCTGGAAGAAGAGAAGAAATGGTCCTTACATGGCGATTAGAAGCACTTAGAGTGGTCTTCCCAAAAGGTGTCGTGTGCCTTGTGGCACAGGTTGTAACTGCTTTGCAGAGAGGACCGTGGATGTTGGAGTTGCACAGAGGGTGGACCTGTCGACTGTTGTCCTGGTTACCCCTCGCTGATCTGTTTTGCTTACTTACAAATGAAGAGTTTGACATTTCAAGACAGAACCTGTTGAAATGTACCAAAGCTGATGGTGAGCTTTACGGGCGGCTTCTGTACTGCGTCTCTTTTAATACATGTCTCTAAAAAATGTTCTCAGAAAATCTACTGATGCTGTAGCATTCTTAATGTGCTAGAAAAAAAAAGTAAATTATTAAATTTCTCCATGGTTATTTTTTACAACAAAATGTGTCTTATTCTCAAAAGCTAGGCTGATGCTGAAGTAAAATCCAGTGGTTAAGCACATCTGTACCTTTTTTAGCCAAACAGAAATTGCTCACTTGGAAAAAAAGATTAAATTAGAGGAGTGGAATACTTTCTAATTTTAGGTTGTTAGAGGACTGGTTTTACTCTGACTCCACATTTATGCTTTGACTGTGGTGGTTTTGTGGAGTCTGTTGTTGGGTATGAGTGTTACTCGGGACATGTAACTCTTGCTAAAAATAAAAAAAACTTCACATCCCAACAACAACTACCAGATGGAAGCAAATAGTGGGTGAAATCTGCCTCCCCGTTCTCTTAAACACAACTGTGAAGAACAACTACCTCGACAGGATGGAAGTTTCCTTTCAGGTAAGTTTTAGATTTCTTGATTTACAGGAAAATGTTAGTAAAGAGTTACGTGGAGAGTAGCTACTGACCTAGTAGTAGAATCTTTAATAAAAAAAAAAATAAATTAAAGAGAGACCTTTTTCAGAGAAGAAAATTCTTCTTCTGTTAGAAACTGATGAGCATCACAGATTCTGTGATTCTGTGACCTCATCTTCTTGTGTACGGCTGGGACAGAAGAGGTTGGAAATACAAACCAAATGTAAACACTTGGCTCCTCTTGCTCTGGAAGTTGATGCATTTGGACAGTTGCAACTGAGCACAGACATAGCTACCGATGGGAAATATTTTCTTTCCCTAATGAAATTTACATTGCAGCACTTTAACATGTTTGTGCAATAGTCTGGTGGTTCTTTAACTTGAAATGGCTTGGGTGGTGAGTACTCATCTGTGACAACAGCAGCTTTTACTCTGAAGGATTCCAGCAGCTTTTCCTTAACTTTGCATTGGGGAAATATTTTGATCCTTGTTGATGTTGGGCCCGAAGGACGTTGACTTTAATAGCATTTAGCAGCAGCAGAAGATGCGATCTGCAGAGAGGAATTTAATTAATGAAACAGGAATTCAGCCAAAACTGAGATCAACAGCCCCGATCTTGCAGAAGGCACAAGGGGACTTCTAGTCGTTGGCGAGTGAACCGAGCTTACGTTTCGATGTCACCTTGACAGTTGTGGTGTAAGCAATCTGGCACCTACTTGTCTAGGGAATGAATTCAGTGATGTTGTGAAGGATGGTCTGTACCACTTACTAAATTACTAGTAATGACAAAACATTACTTCTGGCAGCATCCTCTCCTGTTTTCCCATCTTTCATATAAGCACCAAGCTCACCCTTGGCATTCGAGAGCGGGCAAGAGCAGAGCTCGGCGCAGCGGAGCTGCCGGCGTAGCGTGGTGCAGTTACATCCCCACTAGAATTGTTAATGGGCTGATTTTGATTTATTTCCCCCCCACACTGTTGTAGCACAGGCTGTATAATAGGCTTGACAAGTAAGTTAATTAGGAGTAGCATCTTGAATATAAAATAAGTGCTTTATTTCCTTCTTTTGTGTATTTATTAGCCTGCTGTAAGCAGGCAGACATATTCTGCATTAGCTGGTTTACTGAAAGGACTGACTGCTGGTAGCAGGTTTTGTACGTGTAAGGTATGATGAGTTACAGAGCCAAACTGGTCTGCTCTTTAGAGTAGCCTCAGGCAGCGCGGTTATCCTACAGTAAAGGGAAGAATTTTGGTATGTCCTTGTGAGTGATCTTTCAGTACCAATATGACACCGTCTGACAGAAATACTTCCTTGCTCTCTAGGACAGGAACCAAATTTAGGTACAGCAAGTAAAAATCTCGACATCTTTCTTCCTTGTTGTGTAAGATGTCTTGGAATATGAGCCTTTTATCATCCACCCACACTGGTGATTCAGGAGTAGTGGCTAATGAAAGACTGAAGTGGCTATCATGGAAAACTGTCATTTATCCTTTAAGATATTTTAAATATAGTTAGATCAGTAAACAATTAATTTCTAGTTCAAATGTCACATATATTAGAAATCTTCCAAGTCTGCTTGTGGCTCCCGGTGCCGTTTTTCTAGGAGTATCTGATTTAGTATGCTGTTTTCTTCTGCGCAAACCAGTAGACAGTGATGTGTGTGTGTGTGGTTTGAGTGTCAGTCTATGCGAGTCCGAGGGGAAACAGTTAATTTTTCAGTGTGACGGTTCTAAAGCTGTTAAATGAACTGTGCTTCCTCCTGAACAAACCATCCCTTGCATTCCCGTTCCTTCTTCCTTCCCTTTGCTGTCAGGAAAAGACTTTATGGAGCAGGAGTTCCCTGAAGAGCAGCCTCAGCATAGATTAGGGGCTGTAACAGAGTTGACAAAGGACTTTTTGTCTTGTACTACGCAGGCAAAGGTTCTCCTGCTATAAATAATGAATATTTGAATTGGAAACTGCAAAGGGACATACCCATCCCCGTGGGCCTGTTGATTTCGGTGTCACCTCTTGGGGTTAGATTCTGCTTACAGGCTGAGCACACAACAGGCTCCCCCAAGCTGTGGTGGGTTTTTTATTAGTACTACCTGCACCGGGGAGTTCCTTCCTATAAATTAAGACAAACATTAAATCTACCTAATCATCCAGGAATTTCTACCTCCTCATGTTATGAAAGCTGCCTAAAACACTATTGCCCAGAGCACCCAGTGATGTTAAGAGTTTGAGGTTTCGTTTCCCTTGGGCACCCACGCACCATGCCAACTGAAAGTAAATGTAACTATTAGTAGGAGATGACTTTAAAAGCAGGTCATAAACATGCTCATTTCTTGCCAGACTTCCCTGGGATTGATCGCCCCGTGCCTGCTGGTAGCCGTGGGTCGAGCCTTGTGTGCACGGTGACTGGCTCAGCTGCTGCCTGGCTAAGGCATGAAGCTGGAACACTAACTGCATCTAAGAGGATGAGCGCACCGTTCTGTACCGCTTCAATTAAATTGGTTTAAAACCACACCTTGAGGCCTCTTCTAAACATAACATTCTACCAGCTTCACTAAAGGTGTCCAACAGTTACATAAGCGGTGCGTGAATGTGTGAATACAAACCCGTGTGAAGTCTGTATCAGTTTCCTTTGGGCTAGATTGATTCTTGCTTTAATTGGGATCATTTCTATTTGCGTGCCTTCACCAATCTTGTTTTAAACTCATTTAACAGCGTCAATATGAATTTTACACCTTTTTTTTTTAGGAGTTTGTAGATATTCAAGCAGGAAATGAGCCCCCCCACTTGCCTCCAAACTTGCACAATGGTAGAAAAAAGGGGAAACAGATGAGGGTGGCCCAGTGCCACTTTATTTCTGTCCAGTTTGGGCACCCTAATGTCCTGCTGTTAGTGGGCAAGCCTGAGCAACATGTACCTAGAATGCTTCTAAGCATAACTAACTCACTGTAACTAAATTAGTAACCATACATACCTAGAATGCCTCTAAGCACAGGACTTAGTGGTGCACATGATGCACATTCTTGGATTGAATTGCTCAAAAGGGTCTTGAATAATTTTTCAAGTTTATTGCAAACCTAAATCAATGTTTTTAACTCGACATTCCTCTTCTCCAAGGTCATTTCGCACGTAACAGGAAATGTTAACGGCCAACAGAAATAAATTGGCTACAGATGCAGCAGCGGCGTCGGCAGAACATGTCTCGGAAACATTTATGGATTGTTCCTCATTGACAGTGTATTGATTATTTCCACAAGAAGCAGCAGCCTGTGGACTCTTAGATACAGCAAACCTGTGCCAAGAGGTGGCGCGCGAAGATGAACCGCCAGCCAGGGGGTCGGTGAATGTTCCACGCTGTAAACCCAACAGGAGCGTTCTTTCGGGTCATTGCCGTGGTGACTCCCCACCCGGTGAGTTGCACGGTCACACGGCAGTGACCAACCCCTGGAGCCCAGGGAGAGGGAAGCTCCTTTTGTTTTCCTAACTAGGAATATTCAAAGCAATGCCCATAAGCTGTGCTGACTGCATCTAATTGGTCTTAATTTATTCTGGTCTGGATTGTAGTGATTAATAGCTGTTAGCAGGAGCAGAGGAATTTTCCTCTGTGTAGGTGGGGCTCGGAGCCTTGTCGATTCAAGTCTCGCCGGAGAATAGTGTGTTGCTACAATTATTAGTAATTCTTATCCCTGGGGGAAGGAATCTGTAGCACTCCTTCTCTGTGTCATGAAGAACACTTTGGGCAGAATTCTGTTCTTCTTGCCAGTATGGGCTGGCAAGAAACTGTGTCTCCAGGGGCCCTGCCGCTGGGGTTACGCACGCTAGCAGCTCTTGTCTGCGATGAGACTGCTCAGGGGGTCGTTCCCAGGTGTTTGCTGTGGCCGCTGTGAGACAGCATCTCTCCTTGGCTTCTAGTTTTCGGGAGTCGGTGTGTCCAGTGTTAGAAAATGCCACGCAATGGTAAAGAGCTGCATTGCTCTTCATTGTCGTTGCTCTTTGTTCATACATAAATACAAGGAAATAACAACCTCACAGAATCTCGTTACATGCTAAGAAAGCGTCACTTCCTCAGCGATAGCTGGTGCGACTGGCTCGGGGCGTCTGATTGTTGTCTGAATTTGGGAAGTGATGTCTTGGTGATTGGAATGCTTTCGCTTCACTTGCCAGCTGCTGTGTGGAGGTGCAGCAGTTCCAGTTCCGTGAGGCAGCTTTAATTTCTGTTTCCTTAACAGCAAGTGAGCAGTGCAGTGCAGCACACCTTTCGCATCGTGCAGTTAAACCGCCTCGGGCGCTGCTGGAGGAACGGGCGGAAACAGGTCATTATTAGAAGCTGTCGCTTATGAAACAGACAAACGTGGCTTGTTAAAGGTTTGGGGAAATCTCTTCAGGCAAAAAGCCTACTTCCTAAGGATGGACTTTGCGTGGCCTTCCTTCTATTGTACTTTCCTTCCTGTAGCTGACAGATACGGTTAGATGCTGGTACCAGTCGTATTGCTTAGAGCGAAGCCAGCGTCCCACACACCATGTCTGCAGGCAAGGGCTTTACTCCCCACCCTGCTAAAAGGGATCACACTGGCTGCTGCTGAACCTTCCCAACCTGATCTTGTGTTCCTTTCGAGCTCTGCCGGAGCCAGATGTGTGACTGATCTTTCCAAACTTCAGTAGCTTCCGTAGTCATGCATTCCCTCTAAAATTAAGCACTTGGATTCCTTCTAGAGCCAACAGAGGGGGTATTTATTTCCTGGGAGTAATTAATCCCACCCTGATTGGGGGTGGCAGGGTGGTTGCTTCTTCCTATCTGCAGCTGCAGCAGGAAGGGTTCTCACAGCCCGCGCCTCTGCTCTCTACAAACCTGACCTTGTGGCAGGGTCTGCCGAGGGCTCTTTTCGGGTTAGGTTTTCAGTAAAATGAAATGCTCTGTGTGGTCAGTTGTTATTAAAACTCCTTTTTGGAGTCTGTCTGAAAATTACAATGGTATTTAAAAAAGACCAGTCCCTGCAGTCTAGCGCTGAATGTGGAATTTGGATGAGTAAGAAAAGCAGGATTGTCCATCATGTTTCTCTCAACTGTGTTTTAGAGAGCTCCTCAGACTAAGGCTGGTGAAAGACCCCTCCTGGGTGGCAGATGTGAAGAAGTTACTGCACACTAGTATAGATTGTAAGGCCAAAAGAGATCCCCAGATCAATGTCTCCCAGATAAGGTTCAGCCCATGTTTAGCTCAGAAGATAAACTATCAGCAGCCACAGCCCAGCATTGCTTTTGTATTCTTTCCTCCTCTGTGGGTTCTCTGCTGCGTGATGCTGTGGCCAGTTCCTCTTGGGGAACAGGGGATCTTCTCACTATTATTTTCACAAATTATTTAAAGTTTTTGTAGTTTAGAACGCCCCACCTTTCTGTTAAAGTTGATTACAGTTTGCCAGTGCGTTCCAGAGTTCCTAAGAGGCAGTGAACAGACCGATGTCTGTGTAGAGCACAAACACACGTGTTTTATTTTTATAGGAAACTTGGCAACAGATTTAGAGTGAGGCGGGTGGTGAGGGGTAAGAGAATTGAGAAATGACTGATTTCAAAGTATGGCTGGCTCCAAAACGTACAGAAAGGTGCCTGTGTCGAACCTGGTGTCTCTAGTCAGTCCCACAGAACTTCTGTGTGCCAGCTCCCGCTAGACAAGAGGTAGCTTGTGTTGTATGAGAGTACTGTCTCACTTAAACCTGGGAAACACGTGTACTGCTGCTGTTCGGAATCTCTCAGCGCCATGTTGCAGTTCAAATGTTGCTTATTTTACTCCTGCATTTGTGTTGTTATTTTTAGCTCTCATTTTTTGCTACGGGTTCTTACAACGCGTTTCTCTGCCAGGGTCGGCACCCCTGAGAGCGGCTGGTTTTCCCCATGAAGGGGAGTGTGCTGTAATTGGATCATTCTTCATCTCTTTTTTGATAAGCGAAGCACATTGAACTCTATAGGACACTATGGTAGAGCTTTTTATCTCGCCTTCATATTACTCTGGCTCTTCACTCTCTGATTGCAAACAGTGTGGTCAAAAGCCACTTTCTTTTTTATTTGTCATGACTGTGTCCATGGTGCGGCTCCTGGCTGGCACAGAACCCGCAGGGAGCGTGCGATATCCTCTGCCCTGTCTGCTGTGCACAGTAAAACCACGGTCACGTGAGGATGGCAACTTCACCTGGTTGGGTTTTTGGTTTTTTCCTTCTCTTTTTCCCCTGTGGCTGCGAAGATGCTGGTTCAGTACAAGCTGTAAAGCCAGCTAATTCATGAAGTTGCATTTTTATAATATTTACATTCAGTTTTCTTTTTACATCTGGTGTGTTCATTAGCCAGCACTTGCCGAGCCATGCTGCCCCTGTGAGACCCTCCAGTACCCTGCTCACAGCCAGGCAGGGTCTGCATTCGTGACCGTGTTGGTCTGTCACAGCACCTCTCTGTTTTCCTCTCTCTGAAGCTCAGTCTAATGTATTATTGCCAGCTGGTCCTTTCTGCGCTGTGTTTTGCTCAGGCAATTAGCAATCCTGCTTGATTGAACTCCTTGCCCCGCACGGGGAAAGCATCAGGGCCGTTCCGTGACGTTAACTTGTCTAGCAAATGAGCGTCACAAAAGATTTAAAATCGTAAGCAGAAAGAGCACGTGTTTGACTGGATTTTGGCCTTTGCAAAACGCCCTCTGAAGTGGTAATTTATTTATTTTTCAATTGCAATAACAAACACACGTGGTTAGATTTACAGTTTGTCGCAGTTTTACCCAGAGTGGTCATCCTGGGGTGTTTTTCTCTGGTGAATACAGGCACCAGTTTTGCCTGCCCCTGACCCATGAGAGCGTCACCTCACCGCCTGCTGATCCCTCTCGCTCACGGAGCAGCCTGTTCCACGCAGGCACAACGATCTGCTTCATCTTAGCCTCTGAGGGTGACCAACAGGCTCGAGTTACCTATTTCACCTTCTGGCTGAACATTAATTATGCAGAGTGTACTTGTGTCTTTTTTTTTTTTTTTTTAGAGACATTTTAACCTGAGGCATTTGGTGATTAAGGGCTGGGAGGTCATTTTTTCCCCGTGCTTGCTGCAGAGCAAAGTTAAACTTGGCTGGTCTCAACTGTGCCTCTAGCTGGGTGATGAGTTATTGAGGCTTAAGACGACGCTACTGACAAAATGGATGGGTTGAAAATCAGACTCTTTTGTTGTTACAAGGCAGGCGGGCTAGAAGGAAGTGGCAACGGTTCAAGTGCGTGCTAGACGGGCCATATGTTCCTCCCAGCACAGTGAAGTGGAGCTGTACATCGGTATTGTGAAGCATAAGGACAACAGCTCCAGCTCCCAGAGCTGCTGGCAGGAGTCCTACCTAGAAAAAAACCTACTCTTCCTTCATCCTTTAAAAGTCATTTAGGAGTGGAGCCAGGGTCTGTTCCTGCCTGCCTCGTGCTACTAGAGCAAGATGTACTAGGAAAACAGGCCTGATGTAGAGGAGTGGCCATCATTAATAGTTCAAATAGATAACGCAACCAAGTTCTAAAATGCTCGGCTAAAATTGCCACAGAACTATCCCTTCTGAAATACAGGGCTGCAGAGCATCTCGGGTCCTTGAGCCTTCCCCTCCTCTCCCAAGAGTTAAATGAATTCTGATTGGTTTATCAGATTCCCCTTTGACAGTTGTCATTATCCCACCCAGTTGGAAAGCTGCTCCAGACTCTGCTTCTTTCCTACCTTCAAGTGATTTTCTAGTTCTCACCATAAATTCAATATTTTTCATGTCTATTTGGATTTACTCTGAGAACTTTCTCTCCCTTTCCCCTGGTCTGGAAGAAGTACTGGTGATCTTTTGCCTAGTTAAAAATAAATAGTATTCCAGAAATGAAAAATAAGCAGGGCTAATAATAATACTAAATAAGCAAGCTCTTCTCTTGGAGGAGACCAAAAAAAAAAAAGAAAGAAAATCTAACTTTTTCTAGCTGTTTGCTTTATTTTGGCAACATGATTTGCAGTAATGCTTCCAGCACAGAGACTCTTCGAGAGTTACAACTCTCCTGCTCTGTAATTTGTTGCTGGTTTAGGCAATCTAGGCACTGGTACTAATGGCAGAATGGGGAAAGTGGGACAAATTTTTCTTGTGTGTACGCTAGCACTTGCGTTAATCTCTGGTTTATATGTGCCTGGAAGGACTCGCAGCCCTCCCCTCCCAGTATGGCCTCCATGTGTCTGGGATTTGTTACGTTCCAGTCGATGCAGCATAAATCCTTATTAGATAGCTTGTAATGATTCTTACTGCTCAGCTAGGACCTGGTGACTGTAGCTGTTTGCTAGGAGAATTTGAAACAGGCTTCTGCTGAAACGTGTAATATAGCAACCTTTGGATTTCTGATACCTCTTATTGCATACACCGTTTTATTAATTCTGCCCCTTCACATTGCCTTTGTTGCACCTCCCGGAAAACGCTGCCAAATTAAGATATTGCAAAGAAAAATACCAGAAGAGAGGGGAAAAACCTGGCAAGAGAAAGAAGCTTTCTGTGTGTGTGATCTGAAATGGAGATCTGGGGAAGCAAAGTAGCACCAGCAAAACCACTGCAGTCAACACTGCTGGGAAGAGCTGTGGCGGAACAGCTGGTTCTGGGAGGCAGATGCAGAAATCTTGAGGCTCTGTTGCTCTGCAGCACATCTGGGACACTTAAACCCATTTTTAATGACATGAATGCGAAAGGATGGAAAGCGAGGCTCAGCAGTTAGTTTCAGTGTAACGCAGTGAATGCTCTGCTCCTCGGGCCGGGTGCAGCGGTGTGGTGAGTGTTCTCCGATACCACCCGGTGAAAGCCGGCAAGAAAAGTGAACTTTTTTCAGATGGAACAAGTTTGTCAGCAGATCATCTGCTGCATGGCCAAATATTGCATAGGAAAGCAGACCAGCTAATAGCAGGGTAAGTCGTAGTAAGATTATGAGCTCCTCACTGATTCAGAACTGTCATCTCTGCTATGTTTTAAAAAGAATCTTCTCTAGAATTTCTGCTGTGCATCTCTTAAGCAGATAACTTTTTTAGGGATGAGTTTGGATTTTACCCTTCAAGTTTTCTGTTTGCTCTTACAGTGTCTTCTGTGAGAGGCGATGGAAAGTGATTTAGAAATCGTTTGGTGTGGAGCATCCGCTCTGGTTTGGCCCCTGCTGCGATGCTGAGCACCACTCAGCTGTTGTGCACGCTGCTCCCAGGAGACAAGCGAGCAAACTTCCAGAGAGTGAGGGAGATCTTTGCACTTTAAAATGGCAAATTCTGAGGATATTAGACGGGCTTCCTAGAAAATGTTACAACTCCACACTCTTGCTGAGGAAGGGGCTTTAGCATATGAAAACTCCAGGCTTCCACCTGAATCGTAGCAGCGGGTCAGTGCGGTTGTCGTGGACATTGTAGTTTTGATAGCCATGATGTGGTTTGGCCTGCATCACAAATAGGGCTTTAATTCACAGGTTACTCATAAACACCTGAAACTGTCTAAATGTACAGGGTTGAATGTGAGAAATGAGTAGTCTGTTCTGGGCCAGTTTGGTTTGGCGTCTTGGAGGATGCAAGTCCTCAGCTGGTTGCTAAGCGTCATTTCACGCTCTTCAGGTAGTCTAACCCAGCGTTTCCTCTTTTGACTTATACTTGTCCCACTTGTTCTTGGTACATCAATGGGTTTTTTCTTTTTTCCTGGAAGTTCAGCAGTTTTTCAAGAAAGGAAGAAGTGTTTCATCTTCTTCTCCAGGAAAACAAAACCAAAAAAACCCAAAACCAAACCACCACGAAAAAACCCAAAAACTCTGTAGCATTTTTGTACTGATATTTGACCTCGGCAGGAGGCATTTGGAAATATTTGACAGAACCCAAGGGTGTCCTTAGGGAAAGCAGTCTTAAGTACCATCTGAGTTTTTAGTTTCTGGGTTTAGCTGGACTTGAAGCATGTTGGCATAAACCTGAAATTAAGCATAGGCTTGAGTTTTTTATTGGGCTGCTCTCTCTAGGTAGCTGGTGTCTCTTCTGGAGCCAGGAAGAAGCAGGTTCTCAGAGGATTGAGTTAACAGTCTCTTAAAAATCCGTTTCTTTTGCAGCTACTGTTACTGGTCCCAGTAAATCAAGTTGTCTCCGCGTGTCGTTAGCTTTGCCCATGCACGCGTACATAAATAGTGTGGCAGTGCCCGTTGAGCAGACAGTCTCTCGGTGCTCCATTGTGTTTGCACATGCATGCATAAGAATGTTGCATTTTAATCTAGAAAGGCTCTTGTTCTGTGGCCTGTGATGATGATGTTTGTGGAAGCAAGCAACCTTTCTGGAGCCTCCTGTCTCATGCTGCCGGTGACCTCGTCTCGCCATTTCTCTGCACTGGGCAAAGTGGTTTGGCTTTCCAGACCCAGTACTCCTGTTTCACTTGATGGGATTTCTGCATTAAAAATAAGTCTGCCCTCTTTCCTGGACTTTCCTACTTTCCTTGTTTAAAAAAAAAAAAAATGCTGCTCCCTTTATGATGTGTCTTATATTAAACCCATCATTTTCATGCTGTGGACAGAAGTGTTCAAGGGGGACAAAGCTCTGTGCAGCAAACGGTGTTTCCTAGATAGGTATCGACGTGACACTCAGAGCCACAGACATTAAATTGTTTTAATATGTTAACTGCATTTCCAGTCATCTTTTCTGTGGAGGGGACAAGACCAGGTTCTTACGGTGTTTAATCACATGCTCAGATGATTAAGTTGTCTATCATAGTGTATAATGCAGGGGAGACATGATTAAAAATCCCGTTGGGACTCTCACTGGGACTTCTGCATAGGAAAGGAGACAGGTGGTACTTAGCAGCGTGAGCCAGTAGTAATTAAAGCTACATAATCCATACATGCCTGCACATACATCAGAGAGCTGCGTGGTGGAGAGCAGAGGTGGTGGAGGTAACCAGCAGCGTAAGGCGATGCTGAATAAGAAGTTTCCAGCTTCCCTGGGGGTGAACATGCTTTGACTGTGAACTCAGTGGTCTCTCCCTGCTGTTCTGGTCTGGAGATGGCTGCGGAGCAGTGGGGACCTTCCTGGTTTGTGTGAAGTGTTATCAGTGGAGGGTTAGATAAGCACTGCCTCATTCTGGTCACATTTTACTCGAATTCCAGTTTAAATAGTCATGAGAGAGGAAAGCATTCTACTGAACTGCTCGACCTGGAGTTTCCATTCCTAGACGTCCTTGCAGACCGGCCGTGCCACTCTCCCCCAGCTTTCCCCAGTATCCCCCTTCCCCGTGAGGGGTTTTTGTTCCTGCCCCAGGGCAGCTGGTTATGCTGACTCCTCTGCAGGAGCATGTGCTGATGCTTTCTGAAGTCAGTGGACATCTGCTTATTTAATCAAGTAATTATCAAAGCAAAGCCTCAGCTTGGGCAGTCGCAGCGCTTCCTCCAGCCAGTGGGGAAACATTAACTTCTGATCTGGCAGTTTTTGGGTGCCATCTGCCCGGCCAGGCTGTCAGCAAGTGCAGCCCAGTAACCCAGCCGGTATTGTCTGAGGATATAGGATGGATAAACACCAGCACGACATGGGGGTTGCTTCTCCATCCTCAGTTACTGCTCTAAAGCAGCCTGTCAGGAGGCTTCCAGCTGACATGGAAAAATCTTAGAAACCAAAGCAAATGCTGCAGGGAGTGCTGCCTCTCCGTGTTTCTTCTCATCAGCCCCAGCATTTTCATGAAGATGCTGCTCCTGGAGTAACCAGGTAAAACCCTGGCCTCTGCTGGGGGCGGCCAAAAAAAGTTACACGTGGTGTCCTGGGCAGACACAGAGTGACAGATGATACTTGACTGAGCACACCTGGAGGGATGCTGTACACGTGAGAGCCACCATCACCATTCATCAGTTCCCTCTGTCTGAAGCAGAATCCTTGAAACCAGTTGGGTTTGAAAGCGCTCAGAAAATTAGACTTTATCTGCCTGTAGAGAGAGGGAGAGGGAAGATCAATGGTTTTGATTATTTCTCTGCTTTTAGCTCCACAATTGTGTGTCGTGCATTATTCATGGCATCTGTGGATGGTGCTGCTGACATTTGTCATTGCTGATTTCAGTTTATGCAAATGTTCCAGCCCCTTTTGTCGACACTACGTGAGATTTTTTTTCCATTATCTGAAAGAGCGAATGTGTAATTAACAGTGTACCAGTGAAACCAGCACTCACTTGTCCTATCATAACAGGAATCTGTTCTTCTCTAATGGCATTTTCAGTTCATCACACACCTCATATCTCCTCGGGATTTGAGTAACAACCTTGCCTTTCTTGAAGCAGATTCAAATGGCTGTTTTCTTTTTCTCGTTGTTGTAAAAGGCGTCTGAACACCGTTGTAACTGGTAATTTAAGCTCCCCCCATTCAGCTATTGCTGGCCTCTGCTGGTACATAACCCTCTGCAACAGCAGACTTTCATTAGCCTGAAGCATGAGAATTAAGCTCAGAATGTGGTTATCCTGATACATCTCTGGAACAGGTCCACGGGGAGCCAGCGCCTGCCTGCAGATGTTGGGCTGTACCTGCAGTGCTGGAGAGAGCACGCCTGGGAAATGAGTCAAGGCAACTGGTGCCCTGTGAGTAAGGCCTCTACCTAGATTTATGTGTAGATACAAGAGGAGTTTGACTCCAGAGTACCAAACGATACTCAGGGGATGGTGCTTTCATGGCATGTAGTTTAAGAAAAATCTGCTGTTGGAGCAGGAGCAATTTAACTCTTATTATGCTCAATCCAGTGTGGCTCATTGAAATATTCCCTGCTGGAATATTATTCAGAGGCATATTATCCTTATGTAGAAGGATACCCCATCCATTATGTAGAAAGCTCTTCAATTGTTCAAAGTTTCTTAGTTTAAAACCTCACGGACTAAAGTAATTCTTATGAACAAGTACTTTCCCTATTTGAGAGTTCACCCAGCCTTCCACAGAAGCAAAAAACCACTGCCCTTTTCCCTGCCACCTTTTCTTTAGGTCTGTGTTCACGCTCCCAACCCAGTGCTTGGATAAACACGTTCTATTTGCAGCTCTTTGCAGGAACAGTGGGGGAAAGAGGAAAAGAATGATTTATACAAATTGTCCTTACTTCAGCTTGGAGGAAAAAACACCACAGGGCAGTGCCTGAGAATTTTTCTGGAGCCTCTGAGGGCCTGAGTGGGGAGATGCGGACTGAGGCAGCCCGGGAGGAGCATGGACAGGCTTCAGAGGAGTCTTTCCTCCCCTGGGCCTGTGTTTCTGCAAGCTCAGCACTAAAGGGAGCAAAGGCAGGGAAATTTAAATGTATGCTTTTTAAAGCATGCAGCGCGTACTGTCCTCCAGCCTGCCCTGGCTGTACCGGAAGGCAAAGTTTCCCCAGAATATTTGCAGAAGTTATTCAAAACTTTTTTTTTTTCCCTTTCTCTCTCAGTTGGAATTTTAATTTTGGTCAAAAAGGGATTTTTCACTAAAAACAAAAATGTTTCATTCAAAAGCCTTTACAGCAGAAAGTCTTGTTAAATTAAACCCAAACCATTTTACTTCAGAAACGCCTTCCTCGCCGTGTTTAAAGACTTAATGGAAGATAATTGGAGGGTTTTTGCTCTGATTTTTTTCACCAGCTAAACTTACAGAATCTACTAGACTCTCGGGAATATTCCTTTGCTATTAAAATATCTTAGCAAATGAAGCCTTCCCTCATCTGTGATCTCATCTCATTACCTCCCCACACCCGTAAGCTCAGCAGGACTCCAAAGCCATTCTCTGTGGTGAGAGCAGACTGAACCCTGCCGTAACTCCTGCAGCTCGCTGGCTGAATTCGCCCTCTGAAATCTCCGAGGCAGTTTAGCAAACCTCATTTGCAGGAGGGATCGGGTGAGAAATTGTTGCTGCTCTGTGTCATCTCATCCGGCTTTCCAGGTGAGAGGGGACTGTGCTGACCCCGCCGTTGTGCGGCAGGATTCTCAGCGCCGTGCAGATCAGGCGCGTGAAGGTCACGCCCGCGCTGCTGCAGCCTGCGGTTCCTGCCGTCGGAAACCAGAACTTCTCAAAAAAGGCACGACTGTTATTGCCCCTTATACTTACGCCTTGAAAGAGCTGCCATTATGTAGCAAATTACAGCGTGTATATGTGGGTTTGGGACCTTGAACAAAAATAGAGAGTTTTCTTAATCCTCGTTGTCAGAGGCTAAGATTAAGTGTAGATGATCCACTAAAAGAAGAATTGGAAGAGAGTCTGGATTTGCTCCTAGCCTGACAGAAGTGCTGAAGTAAAGATGAAGCTGTTCACTCTTAAAGGGGAGCCAGCGATTCTCCTGGAAAGCACCGCGGCTAACGGTGCATTCTGTAGAAATCCCTCATGTATGAAAATACAGTGCACGCGACATCCAGAGAGATAAATGAAGCCAAGCAGGATTCCTAGGCATTTCTGGCACTGTTGCACAGAGAAATCTTTGCTGTGTGGTGAATAAAAAGTATTTAACCCCTGCCAAAAGCAGTTTGCAAGTACCATATGTTGCAGAGTAGGCGATGGCTTTACAGCGTGGCAGAGGGACAAGCGGTGACCTTCCACCCGCCGTGATCTGCAGGGCTGGGGTGGTGCACCCGGGACTCCTGGAGTAGCTTTTGCATCGTAGCCCGATGCCATTGCTGGGAACGAGCTCCTGCCAGGCGTGGGGCCCGGGTTTGCAAGGTGCAAGGCCATGATTAGACCGCCTGAGTTCAGAGGTCAAGTTGCTGTCAGCAGTGGTAGAAGTCTGGGACTGCTGTTGTGTATGTGCAAAATAATATGCGCGTTTTGTAAGATAAACTCCAAGAAAAACATGGTGACCGATTCTTTTTGTCCGACTTTTGACACCTCTTCCCTTCAGCGCAGCGCATCACAAGGCAGCCGTGAGCTAGACAACTGCTCCAGGAGAAAAATGAGAGCGATGGATAGGAGGCAAGATTGTCCTTAAAGTTTTGCAGTGTAGAAATTTGAAATCCAGCACTGTTTAGGTGTCTCTGAGCTGTTGCAGACATGAAGGAAGCTTCATAAGATTGGTTCTAGCACAGGGTGGGTTTTGCCATGTCTGATGGTAGTGGAAATGGATCTCCAAAACTTTACAGTGTCCGTCTCAGGATTCGAATCCCTGCTTGACATCTAGGAAGAGGACTGACAGATAAATGAGGCTTCAAGGGTGACGAGTGTGTTGAAAGGTTTAAAGCCACTTGCATCAGAAGTGTCTTCTGCTTAAAGCATTTGAGAAAAGCAACAGGAAAAGGTAAATGAAAATTGTTTCTTAAGAGTTTACAACCAAGTTCACACATCTGTGACAGAAAAGCAAATACGTTGCTTGCTTATGGCTGAAACTGTGAAAGCCTTAGGGTCAGCAAATGCTGAGATGCAGTTTTACTTTATTGCCTCTGGAAGTGATCACTGTGAGAAGTCACTGTGATCAGCAGTATGTAGCCTTACTCCCAGCAGGAGAGGGAAATGCTTTTTTAGCTTTGAAAATTCAAGAGTTGACTTCAAAACAAGTTGTTGTACATCTATGGTTGTGCAGGAGTTGGAATTTGGCTACAACGTGCTCTGTAAAAGACCCAGATGACTCTCTGTGATGCTCTAAAAATCTCTTCCTTTCCAAGAAAAATCTGATGGTGAACAGAAGTTGACTGATACAGACAGGCTGTGTGTAACAGTACTGCCAGAATCGTTCCCTGTCTAGCCTGGGAGAGGAGCAGAAGGGCAGAAGAGGGTTAAAATCCACGCAGACCCATCTGCCAGGCCTGGACCACTGCTGTTCCACACCAGTTCTGCGGGGCCTTTGCTGTTTCTTTCTGGCAAGTGTAGAAACAGATCCTTACTTACACCTCGGTATTGGGCACTAGATGTATTAAGCCCGTGGTGGTGATGACGTGCCTGCTTTGATGTCTTTGAAAGGGGACTGATTTCCAGAAAATGACACGGTGTTCTGCCCTGTGCTGCAGATTTCCCTACCCCAAAATTCAAGCTAAAAGACTCCAAACCAAATCAAATTAAAAAATAAACCTTCTCTCTCATGAAATGCCACTTCAAGTAGAGTTCCTACCCCCCAAAGAGTGCCACTGCTGCCGTTCTTTAGTGACATGATTTGACAGTGGTTGAGAAAGTCCTGAGCAGACAGGATGAGGACCCAGCATCTCTTCCTGCTGTGTTTGTGTGGGGAGCTCTACCAAGGCATCGCTGCCCTTATCTTAGTGAGGTGCTCCCTTGTGCGTGGCTGACGCCATAAGACATGGCCACAGAGCTGCTGTTCCTGCCTCTGCTGGGCAGCAGAAATACATGGTGGTGTCCCTCTCTGTATATAGGGACCCTAGACATATATGGTGAAATATCCTTTAAATGATAGGATAACACTAAAATCAATCTTCTAGTGTGCTTCAGTGTAAAGCTTGATCAGCCATTAGCCAGAGCGGTGCAAGGCAGGGTATTGTTATTAATTATATATTATCAGTTATTAATAATTGATACTGCTTTCTTAGGTGGGCACGGGGGCTTGGAGCTAGTTAAATGTGCCTGAGGAAACAATGTCTACAAGGAGGGGTTGAAATGGGCAGGAACTGCACCTGGGGACCTGCAGGACTGCAGTTTGTTGCTGTTTCTGACAGTGAAGCGATTGTGGGGCAGGAAGGGAGGGCAGGGGAAAGCCAACCACAGCTGGAATTTTCCCTCGCCCTGCCTCGCAGCTAAACTGCAGAGCTCTTCTGAGCCGGCACCGTTCCTGCCGCAGGAAGTGCTGGGTGCAGGAGCATCCCCAGGCTTCCTTTGCGAGGGGGAACTTCATGACCTGCCGCAGCAACAGCTGAGCTGGGACCGTGCCCCTCTGAGTGCTGGGGGAAGGCAGCGAGCGCCAGCTGAACGGGGCAGCCCTGGCACCCAGGGGAGGGTAACCCTGGTGCTTCAGCTAACGCCGAGTTACCATCCCAGCTTTGGCAGTTGTGCTCGTGTCAGCACTGGCTTCTTTTTGCCTAAGCCTTGCAGACCGGAGGAGAGCCCGAGCCCAAATCCCATTTATGAGCACCGGCTGCTCTTCCTCTCTTAGGGTGTGGGTGGGAAGAGCCTGCATCTCTGCCACTGTTGAAGTGATGCCTCTAGAGCTCATTGCGGTTTGGGGCCATTTCTGCATTGCTTTTAGCAGGCAGCAGGTTTGCCCGGGGGCTGAGCTATAGAAAAAACAAGGTTATTGTAGTAATTTGAAATTTTAATGCCGAGGACAAAAGGTAAATCCAGAGGTGCTCCTGTTGTTTCTTTCTGCCAAACAGGGAATCCCACTCAGGCACAGAATTCAACCCCCTGAGCAGTTTCTCGTGACCTCTTGTTTTAGATGGTGACTTTTACCCATGTTTTGGTTAAAGTTCCTTAACAGTTTAAGTTACCTGTTTCCTTCAGGAAACTTAACGGCTTTGTGAAACTACCTTAAAGGCCTGACAACTCTTAAAGCCCCTGTTCCTTTTCCTCTGCGAGGGTCAATGAATTTTAACAATACAGAATACTACAAGAGGTCACTGCAGACTTCACATATATCAAATACTCAATATCCTTCCTGGAAGGAACTGGCTAGAGCATCCTTTGAGTTAGACTAGCTAAATAATGAGGGCGTTGCTTCTGGTTTTTGTGAGTCAATACAATAATGTGTCAAAAGATAAATACGCTCTCTATAAAAAAAATATTCCTTGTGCTCCAGCACAGTGTGTGCTGTAACAGCTCCAGCGTGTCTGCAGCCCTTTCCCTCTGAGGGCCACTCTGGCATCTCCTGGGGAAAAGCATCATGGATGCTTTTGGTGGTTCACAAACCTCAAACCGAGAGTTGCTGCTGTAGGTGATGGTATATTTCTTGTGTTTAGCCATCATAGGTGATGATTTCAGAGGTCGTTGGGACAGAGAACAAAAAATGACCGAATGAAAAAGACTGGATGTATTTTGCAATATTTGTACGTTTCCAAATTTGGGTTCAGCACTGAGATGAAGATCTTTTCCCTTTCCCTTTCCCTTTCCCTTTCCCTTTCCCTTCCCTTCCCTTCCTTTCCCTCCTTCCCTTCCCTTCCCTTCCCTTCCCTTCCCTTCCCTTCCCTTCCCTTCCCTTCCCTTCCCTTCCCTTCCCTCCATTCCTTCTTTCCTTTCTTTTTTTTTTTTTTTAATTAGCAAGAGCCCTGCAGACATTTTGCTCTAATTGGAAACTGCAAATAACTGAGCAAGAAAAGAACTTAAACTGAATAGAGAGCTGCAATAGGGAGCCAAAACTGTGGGTGGGCCTTCCACAGAGCTAAAGACGTGAAGAAAAAAATGGGAAAATAGTCTATCTCTGAGGGATTTTCCTCCAAAAAGCTTTTGTGAGATGGGAATTCAGCTACCAGCAGTAGAGAGGGCAGTCATCCAAATGATGAGCATACTGGAAAAAATCTATGGCTCTGCTGGCACACCGTTGCTCTCTTCATGCTGGCAGCTTCACAGCTTGAATTCCTCAGGTTTGTTGCTCGGTGGGAGGGGGTTTGTTCACCTGACGCCCCAGCATCTGCAGCTCACTTTGGAGCAGTCAGGTTCGTGTTGGTGGGTGCTGTGCAGTGGCTGCCTGGACTGGCCGCAGCTCTCAGGGCTGTTGATGCACTGACGTTACTGGTAAAATCAAATTAAAGGCATCAGCAGAACCCATTCGAAATGGGAAGCCCTGCAGAGAGGCTCCTGATTACTAGTTAGTTGGGTTATGGTTACTTAACAGTTATTACTGCGCCTTTACTATTTTCCTGTCTACATTAGCTATGCTTTTAAAAGCAGATAGCAAGAGCCTTTTAGATGTCACATGTCAGAGGTTTAAGACTCACGCAGTAATAAAGGCCAATAAAACTCTGCAGTTTTACTGCTTAAGCACCGAGCTTGTGGTTTGCTCAGAGGAGCATTATATGGGCCTTTCTTGTGAAACCCTGACGAACAGGACTGCAGTGGCGTATGTCACAACGGGCTGCTGCCCCACGGATCAGGACACGACCTCCGGTAGCTTTGCAGGGTGGTTTGGACCAGTCGTAGGAGTGACCTGATGCTGGAAGAGCTTCTTTTAGTGTGATGTTTTATCTCTGATAGATACATAGCTTAAGGCCAGGCCTTTCCTGCCATAGCTGGTAAATAGTGGTAAATTTGTGACAGAAGGATGTTCGGGCAGTTAACTGTTGGAGAGGAGCATGCTGGAGCGCGTGGGAACACTCTTGGACGCGGTCTGTCCGCGTGGCCTGGATGGACAGCGTGTACTGATGGGCTTTCCTGTGAATCCATTGCGTGTGTGGCAAGAGCACTGGCACAGGAGCTGGCAAAGCTCATTTCTAACTCGGCCTCAGAAGCGGATCCCTGGCTTGATCCTCGTCAGGGTTGTTGTCACTGTGCTCTGGCTGAAACCATGGGGAAAATTAATTTCTTAGATGACATCTGATCACGTTACTCCTCCTTAGGAGCAGTCTGTGGATCTACCCACCTGGCTGTAGCTGCTGCTGCTGCTCCAGACAAGGACTGTGGCGATTTCAGTGTCACCTGTCGGGCAGGAGGCCAGTTTGACAATGTTAATTCTCCAAAGTTTGAGTACTCTTCTATCAACACATGCCAACGTTAGTAGTGTTGTAAAATCACGCAGCCTTAAAAAAAAACCCAACTCCAGACACATGCCAGTTCTATTATAGACCCCATCTGTGCATCTCCTGGTTCAAAATGGAAAAAAATCCCTTGCCTAGCATGTTGATCAAGTAATTATTATGAACTACATCTCTCAGTAACATTCTGTTTCAATGGTGTACAGCTGTTTCTGGCTCTCTGTGTTTCCTTTGCCTTTTTGTGTCTTTTCCCAGGCTTCCTTCTCGGTGCTTTGTAGCCAGTGGAAGAAGCGATAAGGTCTTTCAAATACTTGATCTGAAGTCTTGATCCCAACCAGCACAGTGATTATCAGTCTCAGATGAATTCAGCGGGCTTCGGATCCGTATCTAATCAGAAAAGGCAAGGGGCAGAGAAACATGCCCTCTGCTTTCTTTCCCTCCACAAAGCTACAGATTTTTCTCTCTTCATTGGAAGGCCCAGAGGGATTTAAATTTGCTTCTCAGGCTGCTGTGTGGTGCGGCACGATCAGCCGGGTGCAGCAGCAGCAGCGCTGGCTTACAGAGCTCCGGTCCCT
>JAAGNO010005782.1:27965-102509 GCA_033439905.1 Ceryle rudis | reverse complement strand
AATTCACATTCTTAAGTTCAGACAAATATTTACACTAGAAATACTTGCCCTGTCAAGATTCAAAAATAAACACATATGACTAATCTGACCAGTCAAAATTATCCATATAAACTGGAATTCCAGATGCTTTCAAAGATAGACTTGTAACAAAACAGCAAGGCAAGGTTTCATTTGGGTCAATATCACAGCTTTTGCCAAAGACATTTTAGGACATCATTTATACTCAGTAAGGATTTTGCTCATCATTTTTTTATTAGTTATCACGCAGACACTGTTTCATTATTTGCTAACATCAGGACGGGAAATCAACAAAACACAAATATGGTAGCTTTGAATTTGTCTCTTTTTTTTCAGCTCAATTTTCAGAGACTATTTTGAGAGCAATGCAATAGCAGAGTGTGAAAAAGAGAATGGTATCTTTGTTTCTGTAAACAGTGACAGACAGCACAATTTCTTTTACCGTGCACACTTGCAACCAAGTAATTATGTTTGGTGAACACACAATATGAAGCAAAATCCTTAATCGTTAACCTATCTGAGGTTAAGAATTTAGGGATTTAACTGTACGTAATCATTGCTTCACATTATTAATATATGATTACCTTTACTGTGTTTGAGTGAGATATGTTGTCACCTAGTGTTTAGTATTTATTGTACATAACCTAGAAACAAAATTAATTATGTGATGATGTCTCACACGTGCACATATATTCTCCGTACGTTGTGAAGTAGCACATAGACATGCTACTGAGTCATACAGCAGATATATTTATATCCTATGTAGGATAACCTTTTTATACCAAATCTACAGCTTAGGGGCTAGATTTCATCACAGATGTATTCAACTACAAATCAACAGACATTACATTCAGTTCTCCCTCTACTTCTGTCACTCCAGGGTTTTAGGAATTTAACTGTATTTTCATATTCATGACAAAAACACACACTGCCCATATCATATGAGAGGTAACAGGATTTTAGAACTTCCCTTCTGCTGGGCTGGATTGACCATGTTAAAATACTATGACATCCTTAGATTAAAACCTCTGTTTAAATTAAAATCATTATTATTACCAAACACAAATTAAGGAGCAATCTGAAAGACAATGAAGTGGAAAAGAATTCAGTCAGACTTGTTCTGGACTTAACTTAATGTGTTTCTGTGAATTAAACTTTGGTTGAACAAAGAACCTGAGCTTGGATAACCTACAATTAACGCCATGAATTAGTTCTGTGGTGTCCCTCCAAGGAGCTCCTATGGCCACTTGGGAGATGGCTGATTAACTGCACTTCTGGGACAGCTTCCACCTCTGCAAGTTTCCACAGCGAGCCTATCTCTCTCACTGTGAAATTATTCTGCCCTGTACTGACTAGAACTGAAAAGATGAAATTGCAGTAGAATTATTTGCTAGGTGACACAAATTGATCCCTTGTCCTTTATGAAAATTGTGTTCCAAACCCTTCAAGCTTTTCTGGTGTGTAGAGTACAACTAATTTCCAGATAATCTAAGACCATTCTTCCTCTCTTTGTAAGAATGGGCCTTTGGAAACTATATAAGTCATCTACCTCCAAATTATTCCCTGGGGATGTAATTCTTAACGAGCATTAGATTGTTTTACTACTACATGAACTGCACAAAGAAAGGACTGTTTCCCCCTTTCCAACTAAAGATGTTATTTCTATTAATTTAAGAAAATATTTACTATTCTTGTCACACTGGATCATGGTAGATTATCTTGGTAAGAGAAGAGGCAAACCTGTATCTGTTTTTGTATTCCTCCGTGCCCTGAAATTCTGCATAGCTCTCTGTGGCAAGGACAGAAGAACAGGACTCATTCTTCCTTATTTGCCTTAGCAGTCACACAGCTGATTTCACAATATAATGCTGAGTTCATAGTGCTTCCAGTGTTCACAAAAATAAGTGAGAGAATGCTGTTTGACTTCAAATTGTAAGAGATTTCAGGAATTTATATTCTTGTATCAACTGGAGGAGGGAGGGAGTTGTCCAGAGCTCAGTTTGTTTTTTATTGTTTCTTGCTCTTTCCATTCTTACTCCATCCTTATTTACTAAGGGAATAATGTAGAAAAAAATATTTGTAAAGACACACGGGAGGGACTCTTCCTTTGTTGACTCTGACACTTCTTTGGCATTCATTTTATCTCAGTCTGGCAAAATTACATTGCAGCTGTCTGGAAGTGTTATTTAGTCTGTTACAAAGTTTGCATGAAGTATTTTTAGATTTGATTTTGTTGAGTCTCCTCTGTTTTAGTAAGTTATTTCTAATTTGTATGAGTTACACGAACATGAGAGTCCCAGTAACCTTCATTATGCATTTCTGTAGTTCATAGTCTGAGCTCACATCCAAGGAGAAAGAAAACATATACATGAACCAGTGTCTTAAAAAAGATTAAAAATTTATCAAACTACTGATTTAAGAAGCTAAGAGGCACAGCTAGCTTATCTATACTAAGATACCACAGTTGTTCTTTTTGATTGGTTTTAGTGGACCAGAGCCTAACTGATAGTTTCTGACTTGTGTCTTGGTTTCTGTATCAGCTGTATCAGAAGAGCTTACTTCTACCCTCTAAGAAAGAACATAGCTCATTTTAGTGGCATTTTGGGGGATCTTTTTCCCCCCCTTTAATCTCCTGTGAAAAGATTAAAAGTCTCTCAGGTACTTCTCAGTTCATTCCCTCCACCCAGAAACAAATCTTGCACTCCCTACCTTCATCAGAACTATCACAGAATCAGAGAAAATAAACTACAGGCAGAAGCTCAAGATGACATTTATTCTCTTCCTCCAGTGCTGAATGATCTAACACACCTGCATCATAAACTCTCAGCTCTGCATCATCCTAGAAATACAGTTGAAGCTATCTTTGAGTGCTTTATGCTGAGAGAGGCTGTCATAGGGCTTTTTTTTCTCAAATGGTAAATGAACAAAATTGTCTCAAACTAACAAAGACTTCAGACCATGCAGCTCTTCCCTTTCACTCTAAAGTCTTCAAAATCACTTACTGAATTTATCATCTAAGCATTATAGAGTTCTCACTCGTAACTACACGTTGGGCTATCTCATGGAATGTACAGGTGGAATTGAGCAGATCTAAAATACTGCGCTAAGGAAAAGAAAGGAATAAAGCTATCAAGTCAGTGCTGTGAAATGTGTCACAAATTAGGTATGGCCTGTAGTTCAAGAATGTTATTTTGAACATAACTGGCATGCCTTATGTTCCCTTTAGGCTTCAAGTCACAGTTCATTAATTTCTTTGTTAGCGTTGCCTCAATTACAGAAGATGATAGCTTATACTGTATTTTAAAAAAAAAAAAAAACCATAGTACAAAGCTGTGACTTTCCTTCTGTTTCTCAGAAAAGTTTCTTAGAGTACTTTTATTTCAACTGATAGGAAGTTGTTTTGTTAAAACAACCTCAGCCATTCTCACTGATGTACGCTCCTTCCTGGAGCATTGTGCAAGGTCTTGGTCAGAAAGTGTGGGTGTTGCTTTCCTCCTCTCTTTTGAACAGCACAGGACGCATTTGCCTGGAAGGGTTTATCTCAGTGCTGCCATTTCCAAAACCCACAAAAACACCATTAAATATCTTTGAAGTCAATGACATTTCATCATGTAACATTACAAGTTCCAGTGAATTACCTGATGGAAATAACACTTTTTAGGAAATTCTTATAATATTTTACAAAACTCTTTAAAAGTTGAAGTACAGTCTCCTCAATTCTAAATGTTCTTTTTGATTCCTGTGAGTAACCAGTTTTATATGTATTACTTCAAGAGCAGAGGCAGAACCCATATTTGTGTTCTTGTGCATATTCCTTTAATTACAGGATATCTATGAATCTGTATCATAAGCAGGAAAAGATAAGTGCTGAAATAACAATCAGTGGTTCCATAAGGTAAATAAGAGATTTCCTTTCATAATGTCATTGATTAACTAGTCAGCTTGTAGCAGGAAACTCTCTTCAGTTGTTGACTGGAATGAAAGACGTTTCACTGGGTACTAGTTATAGGATTTTTCTTTTCCTATGTACGTTCCTTTGTGTTTCAGTAAAACTAAATCAAATTTGGTAGTGTGATTAATTCATGCATGGAATAAAAAACATGAAAAGCACAACTGTATAGAAGATTTTTTAGTGATATGTGCACGGTCCTTTACTATTGAAAAGGAACTCAGAAGAAACAATAACACACCAGTCCTTTTTCTTTAAAAGTCTTAGTGCTAGAGCCTGGCATTTCTGCTTCAATTTCCTAAAGATTACAGGTTGTCTTTTCAGGAACCACTGACATATATTCAGTAAAAAAACAGAGCAGAAGTGCTAAGATGATCATAAATCACTTGTAGTACTGCAGTCTTGGTGTCGCCAGGAAAACCTGCTCTTCATAACATAAATCAAATCTCACTAAATCCTATGATTCCAACAAGTGATTGTCTCAGAGGTCCAAGAAGACAGTGAGCAAGAGAGTAGTATAACCTAGAAATCTCTTTATGCTGAGACATCCTTTCTCGGTCAGTGCAGGATGACTAGAGAGTCCCAAAGCATCCTAACAGAAAACAGAAAGAGTCTGTTTCTGGAATTATGTCAGCCTTAGTTCTTACTCTTCTATTTCACTCTCCTTGCGAAAGAGCTCAATTTTCAGCTACAGTAGTTTTCTTTTGAAAGATTGTTAACATATGTCCTAGTAGGAACACCATGCTAGACTGAGAAAAAAATCTTATTAAAAAGGGCCACTATATAATAAGAAATAAAGAAACCCTCATTCAGCTTTCCATAATAACATTCCAGACTGATTGTTGTTAAGCTCAAACACACACTGCCTGTCTTGTTTCTTTACTTTGTCTCTACTTTGATGGATAGAATTATCGATTAGATCTCAGGTTATTCTGTTTCTGCATACATTTCCTTCTGGCTTTGTCTGTTATTTGTATTTGTATAATTCTATTTTCCTCCTTCTTCCCTACTTTGTCATGTAATTTTGTAAGTATTAGGCTACGTAGCATTTTTGGGTTTTATCTCTTGCGATAGATTGCAGACAGCTGTTTCCCAACCCAGAAGGCTTAAATTACAGTATGAATATAGATTGTGACTTGCCTTAGACTCTTCACAATTACTAAAGACTGACTTTATGCAGTAACATAACTGTCTCTATAGAATGCTGGACGGCTTTTATCCTAATGGTTACATTCATAATGCACAAAGCAGTATACTGTGTTATAGCTACACCACAGTTCATATGCCTTTGGCATAAGTCACGTCTTTAAGTAATACGGAATTTATAATCTGTCCTTCAACATCTGATAAGCCACATTCTTCCTCAGGGGAGCTTTTATTTTCCAAGAAACTGATATTCCTAACTGTCAGCCCTTTCAGTTTCTACTTCAATTTTTAAAGAGTCTGTATAGTCATCTCAGCCACACTATTTTGTCCAGATTGTCTCAGTGATAGGTAATATGTTTGATTATCTTCTCTACAGTTATCTAATGACATTTTCCACATATAGACTGTAGGGTCAGTTTTTTCTCTTTTTGTATGTGGTAAGTTCCTGGAAAATTGTTTTGTCTAATGGAGCAATACTTGCATTTTGTAATCAGAAACAATGTTGTTTCCAATTCATTATATAAGGAGAAATGAGGCATCTTGTGAAGTATTAGCATATGAAGCCAGAAAGTCACCATCACTAAACCAGATTGGTCTTTGGGGAAATTGGATAATTCCACCCCACTAAAAAGCTATTATAATTACATTCTTTTGACTGCCAAGCAAGCTGCACTAGAGACTCCATTTGCTCCATCCTTAATGCATCTGACTTTTAATACCTCACTTTTGAGTTAAAGCAAGAGATTTTACCATTCTTCTTGTGAATCTTTTGTACCTCCTGATTTCCAACCTTCATTCCCCTACTGGTTTCATTAGATTATACAACCCTTGCCAAGTTCAGGACAACATAAACACAGGAACAATATCTTGTGAATTAAATGCTAATTCCTCTAAGGCCCAAAGTGCAAAGAGAAAGAGTAAAAACAATTAATGGTGTTTGTATCTAGATAGTAGTTGTAACCTTTATACATGCAACCTCAGTTTTCCAGCCTTATCTCTAGTGCACAATGCAACTGAGATAAAAGATTCTCATCTCCTATGTAAACCAGTCTTTTCCTATGTCCTTCACTCAGCCTTCTTGCTCTGATGCATTTTGGGGTAGAACTGTCCACATTTCAGGCTTGAGAGATGTATTCCATTCAGGGCTGCAGGAGTCAGACTTACTTTCTTCTGTACTCATGATCAAGCCATTGTTATTTTAAACCACTTGAAGCAGTTTGCCTGGGCCTTACGTTTATCTCCTTTTCATTTCCTGTATGTTTCAAATTAACAATATGCACTGAGAAAGGACAGCATCACACAAATAAGCTCATTTATATTTTATAATCTCATTACATTTTGAAAGAAATATTTACAAATCCAATATATTCTGTATGTCTCTGGGACTGCTGATCATCTCAAGGGATTTACAGCCGTGACATTTCCCATACATCTGGGAATTCATAGCAGGAATTAAAGTCATCAAGGAAGTACCCCTCTGCTTGGGATACTGCTTTGTGTTTAGCTGTCTGTTCTAAACATACTGCATGGTCCAAAATTTATTTGTAGTCAATTAATCATACCCTCAAGGAACTATTAGGAAAGTCCATACTAGGAAGGCTTCGACCTTAGCAAATCTAAGTCTGCAGTCTGATACTTGAATTTCTTAATACAGGTACCCTCCTCAAGCTTCAACACCTAGGAAAGTATTTGACCCTGCAAGGAACAACAGAAAATCTAAAGCCAGCTTACAGAGTTCTTCTGTAAAGAAATCCAGATTTGGGAATCCAATTCTGAAGCCGGTTGCTCTAAACCCAGAAAGCAAACTGCAGCACAGAAAAATAATACACGTTAAGGGAGTGTTCTACATCCATGTATGTGTATCAGCCATGTAAAATTTTCAGGAAGAGGTCATATCATTTATTAAACCAACTAATAGAGAAAATGGTTTGCTAAGGGGAAAAAATAGCAATTTATATTGCTAAGAAACCATAACAAGGAATTCCGATGAAACAAAAACACACAAGAACTGCAAACAGCTTCTTCTGTACATCTCAGACATATATCTTAACAATAAATAAACATGAAAGACTGCCAACAGCAAAACACTGTTAGATTTCAGGATAAAACAAGATTGCTTGAATGTCCCCAGTTAAGCATGTTTTTGTAGTCTGCTTTCCCAGGCTCATTCCCATAGGCTGTTTTGCTCTTAGAGTACAGCTATAATCAGTACCCTGTTAAATAACAAAGTAAGTATATGTCAAGTCTATTAATTTTTCAAAAGAATTAAAGTGTCTAAGCTGGTATTTATTCTAAACACTTTTAATTGAGAATTTGTTGTTCAGCCCAAAATACCCATTCATGTTACTAATAAACCACTGAATTTATGTGAAGTGACTTGATTGACAAGCTTTCTGGGGATCAAAAAGTCATTTACAACCTAGGGGTTTGTCTCTTTCACATATAGACAACTGATTAAAAGAAAGCATTCCAAAATGTTTCTTTTTGGATCAAAGTCATTTTACAAAATCTCCACTGGTAAATTTAATACTTTAAATTCATCAGAATATTTTTAATTCCTCATACTACAGATGAAAAAAATATGCATGTCACTAACTTTATCTACTGAGTTTCCCTTTAACTCATAAAATAACTCATCTGCATCGTTAGTACAATGAATCAAAAATCTCACTGTCCAGAGCAAAGCTCAACAACATGAGCAAATTTGATCTATGCAAAGCAAAAGAATTGTGATATGCCTCTTATGTAAATCACGTGAGCCACACTTTACCTTTAAACCGATTTGGATTTTTTTGACTATAAACAAAAACCATTTGCAAAGTGACTGTCATTTAATTAAGTTACTCGAGAGCTAAAATATAGCACTTTATTTTAAATCTCCACTTAAATTCTTCCAGGAAAATGTGTTATAAATTCAAGCTGGGCTTTGCTCAAGTGCCCTTCAGGAAATGGCTTGTATTATCTGTAAAACGTGCATGTGGTAGTAAAAGAAAAAGAGCTCCCAGTGGAGATAATTTAGAAAAGTATTATTAACAGTCTTCAGCCTCAAGTGGTCATTCCTGGAATCAGATTTAAGATCTGCAGAATCCTAAACAGTCTACAATAGTCAAGAAGCTTCAAGAAGCTAATTATTGGTTTATTTCTGTTGAAAAAGCCAATATCCTTAAAACTGTCTTTTCTTGTTATTACTGGCAATGCACTGCTAACATCATATATTAATATTTCTACTTTCCTTGCTCTTTTGACCCTTTCCTTCCCATTTGATGGAAAGAAAGCTTATGAGACATAAGAACACAGGGAGCAGATGTTTCCCTGCAGCAACCATGTTTTCAAGCTACACAGTGTATTTTCACCTTTTTTTTCCCCTCCACATTATACACTACATTAAAGAAAAAAACCAACAAATTCTTGCAGATAGCCCTATAGCATCCCATCTGGCCCCAAAAAAGACAAATATTTTCCCTAAGCACTGGCTGAGGTGGGTTCCATCTGGAATCACTTTTCTTCTTATTTGTGATAGACTGTGTTATATTCCTAAGAAAACAAATTAACAATAATTTGCTAGTTGATCAAAAGTGAAAAGTCAATAAAAAAGAATTATATGTGAAATGCAGCTTCTTCAGTTTGCCACTTCTGACCTCTGCAATATATTTTTTTTTCAGCATTTTCTATTTCTGTCAAAATGTCTGGTTTTATATAGGCTTTAAATCATTTTATTCTAGTTATAAATTTAAAACTGATTTCCAAGGCTAACAATGATGAAACTTAGTGCTTTTTTATTGCTATTTAATTGCCTTACCACCACCAGCACTTTTACAAATGGGCTAAATTGTATCCATTTTTTTTTTCCAGTTCCCTGTTAATAGTTTTTACTTTTATGGTTTAACATCTGGTGCTTTTTAAAAGCAGAAGATCTGAACCTTGGCTAGGAACACACTAATGCAAGATAAACTCAGAACAGAATTTTCCCGTGGTCAGGACAGATAGCTGTAAAATACAGAAAAGAACTGTATAACCTTACTGCATTACACCTCTTAAGAGGAAGGTAATTTTATTTGGCTTCAAATAATGAAAGGAAAGTTATGATAATTTTTTTAGATTTCAAATACTAAATATTTTAAACCCACAAGCAACCATCAATCTCCATATATTTAGACATTCTTGAAAAGAATATGTATTCCATCATATTCTTGAATCATTTCTCTATGGGATATTTTGGAAGTCCTGCGTGATTGAAATATGATTCAAAAAATATAACTGTAATATGCTTTACTCAGCTCAGGACAAAATGTAGGAAATAAAATTCCAGATATGGTACAGTCAGATCTTTGAAAAAAAGAGTTCAGTTTGAAGGCCCTTTCTCCAGTGTTCTCAAGCTGGAGTAAGATTTTGAGAGGAGAGAAAAGCAGCCATAATTTTTTCACATGGATTTTGTTGGCAATATAAAATACTTCATTATTTTCTGTTCCCGAGCTACATTTGGAAATGTAAGCTCTACTTATTTACAGCATTTCCTACCTCTCTCTTGCTATCAAGATGCTGAAAAGGGCAGTTCCACCCCTCTAAGCATTATGTCACATAAAGCACACATCACATCTCTGAAGTTTTTATTAACAAGGACATATTGGGATTCCAGGTGAAAATCAAAGTGTTTCTGCTCACAATGAAGACCAAAATTATGATGCTTTGTTTATGAAATACATTATTAAGACTCATGCTACTAAATGATTCACAGAATCATACAGCAAAATACTTCCCCCTTGATTAAGGAAGTTCACCTTAACTCCAGTAATAATGACAACACAATTTCAACAACCAAATGACAACCAAAGTGTCAATACTTTCAGTGTATGCAGGACTGATGTAGGAATGGTTTGGGTGCGAGAGGACTATACTTATCTATCTGGATCTTGAATACTGTATTCTATACTATGTTATATGGCTGATGGTTTGGTTTTCCTTTTGAGTTACAGAAAAGTCTGTACCAGATAAGTCTGGAACTTAAGCTTTCATGAAATTCAAATAAGCATCTCAAGTGAACTGTGTAATTGGCTGTAGTTTAGTCACCTCAGCTTTAAGATTCAAAGATATCACAGAAATTAATTAAAACTTTTCTTCTACAGATATTCAGGTTTGAATAAACCTGAAGAATATAGTGATTTTGCTTTCAAAATGCTGTGTACTGTTTGATAGTAAGGTGGGGTTTGGACTGAAATTTCCTTTTCTTGCTTTGTGATCCTTGAGATGAGCTTGTACATGTTTTTTAAACGATCTTTTTGGATTGAAAAAACTTTTCAGGAGCTCTAGCACAAGTTGTGTATACAAAATGATTTTTTTGCCCATGTGCAAATGGACCCTTCACTTTCTACATCACTATTAGCCAAGCTGCAGAAACAAATTACAGGATCTAGTATAAAACTTTTATTACACTTTTCTGTCAAATGCTAAGGAGTTAGCAGTTAGAATCTCCTTGTAAAATTAATATCAAATCTCAAAAGTTATGTAAATGCCTTTATTAACCAAAATCTTGGCACTTCTTTATTAATTAGATCGAAAAGCTTATGTAAAACTTCATCAGCTTTGCCTGTGAAATGTATTCTTCACAATCACGTTGCTAAGCAGTCCTTTAAAGACTCACTGACTTTGTGATTCTTAATTTGTGAATTTCCCCTAACTCAAGATAGAAAGAAAAATGCCTGTGTTGAACTTCTTATGGACAGAAACTTTTTCTGGAAAAGAAACCTGTTTCTGAGCTGTTCATTGATGCCCACTCCTCACACATTTCATATTTTTCTCCTGTGAGATAATAGTCTTCTCTACTGTTTTTAATTTTGATATTATAAACAGAGAATTATGACTACACACAGGGATTGTGTTCTGAAGATGATTAAAAAATAGTCTTACAGTTAAACTGCTGAAAAGACAATTTAAAAATACAGGTTACAGACTGTATGGAGAGTGTCAGTGAACAGAAGACTTCTGATTTGATACTCCCTGAGTCTTCATCATTTATACTTCTCTGCTGTCAGCTCACTAAAGCCCACAAAACTGTAAAATTCCAGTTGCCTCGTAAATAATGTCCTTGTTTCCTTTGGTCATATAATGTGACTATAAAAGAACGAATGTAACGTGACATGATGTGTGGCATTAGTTTTTAAGAATACTTAGCATTTGGAAGCTGAAATGTGGGTCTTTTGGGGGGGATAAACCATTGATCAGTTTGATGTCAGAACCACTTACTGTGCTGTAAAAGCTTTGTTCTCTTTCACTACCATAGCCTGTAGTATCAGACATTCCACTACCATAGCCTGTAGTATCAGACATTCCACTGCATGACTGCGAAGCAACAGAAAGCCCAACCATTTTCCACCATCTCCTTAAGTGCTGAGGTCATGTTTTGTAATAACTGAAAAATCACTCATTATTAGTCCAAGACCACAGCTTTCGAACTCAGAGAATAGGATTCAATGCCTGTTTCAGAGACAAGTGAAAATGGGGTAAAGTATAACACATAACAGGGTAAAGAATCACAAGTACTGAAATTATTAGCCTTTAAGTACCACTATGCAAGCCATGTAGCTATATTATGAACATAGTTATTTAGACTATCTCTCCAGTTTTTATTTTCCAGAAGTTTGAAGAAATATTCTACATTTATCTCAGTGTTTATACTGGGTCACAATTTTCTGTGTCTAGTTTTACGAGAACTTCCAATGTATACCACTCTTTTCTAATCAGAAGAACACTGCCTCTCCTAGTAGTTGTGAACTACTGCATATATGGATTTTTCTGAGCGTTGTGCTAATACTAAAGCTCTGCAAAGTTGTTTGTCAATCACACCGAAAGTCAAACTGCTGGTAGGAATGGAGGAAGGAAAGTCAGAATACAAATGACTTCTTTCAAACAACATGGATATCTGTGCTTGTCCAGCAATGTTTTATTGATCCCGGAAAGTCATAACCTGTATGAATTACAGTATCCTTATAGGATAAAAGGGGCAATTTCCAATACTAAGAATGTTAACCAGTTTAGGATTTTGTTAATTCTCAAGGAAGGATATCAACCCTCATGGGGCAAGCAGTATACCTGAGGTGACAGAATGACCATGCTGAGGATGGGCCCACTAGCATGACTGCCACTGTCCCATGCTTAAATACTAAAGTTATGAAAAGGTTCTTTGGATTTTCTGTCTTCTAAGTATCTTTTTTTCATTATATTCAAGTTACAAGTTAGGAGCAAAGACACAGCAATCTCCAGTACCTCACCACTAAGTATGTCTCAGTGCTTACAGATCCATTTTTTCCCCCCTCTCTCTTCTGCCCTGCAGCTTTCTTTTTCTTTGTCCTACCAGTTTTACAAAATTATTGTAAACTTTCCATGTTCAAGCTAGCTTTTACAATTTTGCTTCTCATGCATATGCAGAAATCCCAATCATCTATATCAAGACTTTTAAAACTGTCATTTTATCATTTCAGGAAAACAGTAGCCATGATTAAACCACGTTTTATTTAGTGTTTTACTTATTTGTACAAGACAGTGTTAGAACATAAGAGGTAAGAGCAATGATCTTCACAATTTCTGGGACACATTTGTTGGTTTTTTCATATTTACATTTGGTTTTGTTCACTACTGTGCGTTACAGAAGCACATTTCTCGCAGTATTATCCTCAGCCAATAGCATCAATTTAGTAAATTTTCTTCTCACTCACTTGGGGCTCAGAACAGAACCTCAGACCTTCAAATTTGACAACCATACTCCTCATCCATTAAAAGTTTCTGTTGCTATTGGCATCCTGGCCCTCAGGGCAGCACCCAGAGCCACAAACACCACAACACTATAAAACAGGATAAAGGGCAAGATTCATAAAAATGAGCAGTTGAATACTTTAAAGGGAAGTATGTTTTAAAACTTCTATTTCTGTTCTGTAAAATATAACTAGGAAATAAAAAAGGGAGTTAGGAAAATAGCATGTGATCATTTCAGTGAGGTCTATAAGATGCTCTGTCTTATTTTTCCGCAAGTAATACGGTTGTGATTTATTGCCAAAATATCTTTAGTTCTTCTCAGCATTATTCAAATCAGAAACTTTCATGATTGTTACAGCCTTACAAAACAAGTGTTTGTAGTCTATACCCTTCTTGTATTTTATACCATACTTGACCACAGATCACGCTTTGTGGCAAACACGAGGCTTATTTTACCTGCTGCTGAAATGCAGCCACGTCCGAGGTGAAACACAGCACCTGTTTAATTGTATTCACCATACAGCATTTAGAACAGATTGAAGGATCCAGCTGAAACTGCAGGAAGCATTTTGCTAGACAGAACATGGTTAACTCTACTGGAATTTGGCCATAGCATTCAGATAAACACCTTTGTCTTGCAGGAAAGATCACCTGTGGAATTTTATTAATATTCACTTAATACTCCTTGCATGCTTTCATCACTCTTTACAAGTAACCTAGTCCTTCCAGAATGGTGTTGAGAAACAGTATGCATTAAAAATGGATCACATTCAAAAAAATCTTAATTTTTGAGGATTTTACAGGAAACACATGCAGTGCTTTCTGAACAGTCTTTCTGCCTACTGAAGGAGGTCTTCCTATCTCAGAAGGAAAATGTTTATGCCACTGTTGTCAGAAAATCCTAACAAGAAGATGCTACAGCCCTTAAATGCCATTATCAGTTCCATACCATAAATTTTTGGTTCATATGTACATGTAGTGTAGCCTGTGGTGTGCCAGACCACTGGAAGTAAGCACTACTTTAGAGTTCTGGAGAATATTCCCTATCTCATCCCTACAGAGGATTCTGAAGACTTTTCCTTACTTCATCGCTATTAGAGGGACGGATCTCAAGTTGATAGATAGAGTCAGCGAGCAGACTAAATCAGTATGACATGATAGTCTGAGAATGTATGAAACATGGGCATGTGTGAAATGTATGAAACAAGGACAAGTCAGCAGGATAACCCTCCCCTTTTCACTTTCCCATCAGTCAGTTTATAGAGTCTTGACAACTACTTGCACCAGGAAATAAAAGGGGGATAAAGCAAAGTGTTTCTGTAATGCAAAGCTGTTACAAAGAACATACAAAGACCTGTTTTGTACAGCAATCAAACAAAGTAGATGTTTCCTTTGCTCTCAGTTCCAACAGTGCTTAGCCAAATGTGAATAAAACTGTGCTATTGAATATAAAGGAGATAAGCTGCTCTCTGACCCCATGGCACAGCTCCTTTCCACACACCAAAACTACTGTGTTTCCCTTCTGAAATACTGCTTCCATGTCCAAACCATCTCATTCTGAATCATGTCCATGCATAAGAGAAAGAGGTAATAAGGGTGCATGTTAACAACCAACAGTATAGTTTGCTATGGGCCAGTGTCCAACCCCATACCCCAACCCTCTTGTATTTACAAGTGCAGAAATTGCCCATTAGTCTTCTCCCAAGGCCAAAATTGCCCTTTATGAGGAATTTTATTTTGCAAAGTTTTTCTGCTTTCTTCATTTTTGTCTTTTTCTCACTTACAAAGATTCAAAGAGATTTTTAAAAGCTGACCCCCAGTTTAGAGGTCGTAACCACTGACTGCCAAAAGCTGTTGGCATACATTAACCAGAGGAAGGTTCACTTATAGCGGCCATTTTCACAGTCTACATGGATTCTAAGTATCTTACGTCATTGTTTTCTGGCATCTAGTTGCAGTCAGAGCCAGCTGAAACCACCTGTTTTATTGAATTACAACGGAATTGACTGATTTTCGTGGCTCAAGCTCTACTCCAGGATTACATATTATCTAACCTCATGATGAATTCCATCTTCTAGACATCTTAGAGTAGGTTTATTTTAAAATTCATGATCAGTGAAAGCCATCTTACCTGCCTCACTCACCGTCAACAGAATAATAGGTATTTGAGGATGGAAACAAAGATAAAATTACACATGGTTAAAAACCTTAAGCATGAGGAATGCTCCATGAGGAATTATGCATAAATCCATATATCCAATCCTTACAGTTTTCATAAGAATGTCAAAACTTCAGTACTGTGCAATGCTCAATCAATTCCAGAGCCAGGACCATCCAACACTGTTGCCTGCCATTCTGTGGATATTGACAGCAAGTGGAGAGGTCCCAGGACCCTCAAAAACCACGTAGATTCCCATCTTCTGTTGAAGGGAAAAGGACTTTGCACAAACTTTAGTCATTCTCTACTAAATAGATATCCCTTTATATTTTAGCAAATACACCTTTTGAGTAAGCATGAATAACCCTGATCTTCCAGAGAAATAAGGAGGACAGAACATAAAACGGTGATTGCAATAAACTCTTTCTCCCATTAGATCCAGCATTGTATCACACATTTGAGGGAAAAGCTTATGAGGTTTTACCAAGTATCTGATATAAATGTTACTAAAAATTAAAAGGGCGAGAAATAACTGATGCAGTTTTTGTATGCATTTCAGTCCTTCCCTGCATATTTTTTTTTTTTCTCAGCTGTTTCAATTAACTGCAAACTTTCCTAAAGCACATTGCCCTGCCTGCTTCTAGTTTCAGGCAGTTCTCATCATAAACTAAGACTGTAGTCCCACATGAACTGCAGGCACACTACTTTGTTACTCTGTACACTTGGGAATTGCTAACCTCAGAACACAAGAGAATTGGTGGGGAAAAAAACATGAAAGTGCTAAGAAGCATGTCTTCATTCAAAGGAAGCTCCCTGAAGCCTGAAAAATGAACAAGCAGATAGCTAAGACCACTTCGATGTCATCTCAACAGCATTGGTATAGAAGCATGTAATGGACAACAGACTTTGGGAATTCTTTGCTCAATGCTTTTACTATCAGTGGAGATGCCTGACTGAAGAATGTCACTCTATGTGCAGATGAGCTGGTGAAAGGATATTCCCTA
The DNA here is from genome assembly GCA_033439905.1 of Ceryle rudis. NCBI lineage: Eukaryota > Metazoa > Chordata > Aves > Coraciiformes > Cerylidae > Ceryle > Ceryle rudis. The sequence goes on along the minus strand of JAAGNO010005782.1, from coordinate 86,488 downwards.
GAAATATAATCTGCTTTTACAAGGAACCTGGATAGTGCTACTCACAAGTAACACTGTAAATCCAGATGGTTTTGTTGAACAAAAACAGAGTTAGATGAAGAAACTGATGTTTTCTTGGTGTTTCTAAATGAAGAAAACTGGAATTTAACTGAAAGAGCAAAGAGGTGCTTTCTCAGTCCCCCTGCACCTGTAGGAATTTTAATTGCTATTCAGATTCTGAGAACTTTGCTTTGTATATGCAATAGCCTTATGTGAATAAATAACAATGCTCAAGAGCATGACCAATGTACTGACATGTATTTTTTAAATCAATGTACAACTGAGTCACCACTAGAATATATCACGAGAAGAAAAAGAACTCTATGCAGTATAGAATAACCCAAAAAAGAACTCTAAGCAGTATAGAACAACCCAACAGCAAGAGAAGCTTTGACTTTTATGCTTGACCTTACTTTCTAAACCTAACCTGTCAAACCTATAAACTTACTGCGATTTAAGATTCCTGACTTCACTCTGTTTCAAAGGAAGCTCTTTAAGACAGCTGATCTCTATCTATATAAAAAGCAAGGGTTTAGGCAAAGTCTTTATAGCATTTACCATGAACATGATTTTGAATTATAAGAAATATTTGGGAATAAAATAGATTTTTTTTTTTTTACATACATTAGATAAGCTGACATCAGGGTTAAGTGACTGCTGCTGAACTTCAGCATTTCCTCTTTCTTACAAACACTGTTTCTTTTCCTCCAGACGGGAGGTAATTAGACACTTTTCATGCATTTACTTGTGTGTGTTCACATACTGCTGACTCTCAGGACATTTGCTTTGTTGGTAATCCTAATAACTGATGTTAATTACATTTTATAGTTCAGAGATTATCATACCTCAGCTGTGATAATGTAACAATGGGCTGTAATCTCATTTACATTAGTCTTTATTTAACCCATGTCAAAATGTAGCAGGATCTTAAAGTGAAAGTAAACACGAGTGACTACAAGAGCCCACAGTGTCTTACATAATCACAGAATGGGTTGGGTTGGAAGAGACCTTAAAGATCATCTAGTTTCAGCCCCCCTGCTATAGGTATCCCAAGCTGCATCAAAAGAAGTGTGGCCAGCAGGTCAAGAGTGGTGATTCTCCCCTTCTACTCCACCCTAATGAGACCCCACCTGGGGCACTGTGTCCAGCTCTGGAGTCCCTAACACAAGGAGGACACGGACCTCTTGGTGCAGGTCCAAAGGAGAGCCACAAAGATCATCAGAGGGCTGGAATACCTCTCCTATGAGGACAGGTTGAGAGAGTTGGGGTTGTTCAGCCTGGAGAAGAGAAGGCTCCAGGGAGACCTTATTGGAGCCTTCCAGTATCTGAAGAGGGCCTACAAGAAAGCTGGGGAGGGACCTTTTACAAGGTCTTATAAGCTGCAATGATTATTAGCATAGAAAGGACTGTTTATGTAGTAGTCAGCATAAGACAGTCCTAAGTCTTTGTTAGTAAGACCAGAAAGACAGAGGGCAAATAAGGATATGATTGAATCTGGGTAGCTTTCTCCTTTCATGCTGTGGATGTTGTGTGCTGCAGTCACGCCTCTCACCGCCAGCCTGCACTGAGATGCTAATCAGCCACTATTAAAATTCATTAGCTTCACAGCAATGAGTCCTCCACTGCTGAAGCTTGGTGCTGTTCTTAGTACCATGGCAATCATCTCTAACTGGATGTCCCAAACTCTCCCTTCTCTGGTAGGACTAAATACCACCAGAATAATCACTTCAGATACTCTAGTAAGTAGCTGTGATGTATTGCAAGCCATTTAATGCTAAAGTATTATTTAAGGGCCAGCAAAAGCTTTAGTTTGTTGTCTCTTTGTAAATCTCTTCTTCTTAACTAGTAATCTTCCTATCATCACTTAATGCATGCTTCTCTTTGGGCATCACAAAACGGCACATTGGTGAGCATGTTATGATCTTACTACGAAAGGAAAGATTTTAAAATAGCATCCTTAAATATTTAAGAACAGATGCCTTCATCTTGAGCATGAAATGCTAAAATTAGCACAGTAATGCCTTTTAATTTGTCTAGACTTTTTTCCCGTGTTTACTGTTCCAGAAAAATGTATTGCATTATTGAGAAAAGAAGTATCTGGCAGTAGGTTTCCTTTTGTCTGACTAATGTTCTATATAAGCTATTCACTACAATATGCAAAGGGTCTGATTCTTTCCTATTTTCCTTTATTGAAGTACAGTTAGGCAAATCAATAGCTGTTAGAAAGAAAATTAAATTGGCAGTAGGAGGTTGGGTACTAGAATTTTAGAAAGGTTGATATGAGTATAATACAAATGACACAAATCTCTTAGTACTATTGATGCTTATATACAGCAGCCTCTGTTAATGAAGACCTACAGAAAAGCTGTGATTAGCTACTCATCAGAAGCTTAAAACTTAAAGTAATACTTTATTTGGACAAGAGGGAACACTATACCAGTATTCCTGAATTAAACTAGAACAACATTTCCTAAATGTTTAGTAAAACACCCTTCCCTGTGCATCTCTTTGTGTAACTGCAACCAGATGTTTACATAAGAGTACATTACATAAAAAGTAAATTTAACTATTTGGTAAATAGAACTTAGGTTTTTAGTTGTAACTAAGAATGATGCATTTACTAAGGAACATATAATTAACTGAATGTATGCATGTATGAAAAACATTACTGCAGAAAATCACTGCATTTAGACTTTAAATATTACTACTTTACAATTAAATAAATGATGTAAGAAAAAATTCCGTTGTGTTTTAGAGCAGCAAGAAGCTGAGAAGACAATGAAAAGCTCTATTTTCTTTTCCTTACATGTAACTTGTGCTTATTGAACTACAGTATATATTGCTATTCTTGTTGCAATATAATATTACAAGTAATAAAGTTCCCTATCACATTTAAATTCAAGTTTAAAATTGCAAATTAATAACTCCAAGATGACCATTAGTTATTTTAACACACAGAATACGCACACACTTATGTGTTTATATATATTAACATGTTCCAATTCCAATAGTGTAAACTATCATCCTTGCCTTGGCTACAACAGAGCACTGCTGATATAAATGCCTCCTACGTATTGTTTCAGCAATGCTCTTTGCACTCATTGAGTTGGAGTTATGTGCATATTTTGTGTTTCAAAAGGGGTAGCAGAAGTGTCAGCAGAGCTGGGGAAGCGATCACAAAAACCTGATTATCAGAGCTTGGCACCATCTATCAAGTTAAAAAAAATATATGAACTTCAATCCTGAGGTTCTTTTTGCATAAAACCAAGCACCACAAATCTGCTACCTTTATATAACCTTTAGATGTTGGCTGAGAGACTTTATGCCCCATGTACTCGGTAATACTGGGGTCATCACTAACTGATTTTTAAGTGCCATCAAGAGTTATCCACTGGCATCTTGTCCTGTTAACGGTGCAGCATATGCACTTCTTCAGAAGTTCTCTCCTAACACATACACAGCTCATAAATTGTGTACATTTTACCAGGGGAAAAAAAAAAAAAGAACAAAACCTCCAAATGCCCTTCCTTCAGCTGGAAGAATTGTACAAGGAGGTGGGGTCAGGGAAAGGGTCTCCTCTTTTGAGCTCTGTTCCAGTCCCAAATTTAATTTGCAAAGCAGACTAAAAAATACCGTTTTTATATTTAAGCAACCATGTTAAGTATATGTACCGCCATTTGTCCTGTTGCTAGTAACAATGAAGGTAGCTATAACAATTTTATCAGAATATATAAAAGTGCAAGTGAAAAATAATCTGTTGGAGGTAAGTGAAGTGAATCTGTAGCACAGCAGCCTGCCAACACAACAGTCTAACACTGGTCTTTCTAGGGACCCCTCTGTGTTCCCCAGATTTTGAAGAACTGACATGTTTTATTATTGTTGCTGCTCTCCGCTTCTTATTTCTTTTCTTATTATTTACTAAGGCATGTCAGCAGTAACCCTGCATTTGAAGAGTGATTCAGTAGCTTCTGTAAGGTTTTGATGCCTTCTAGCTCTTTTTCTGCACAACACAGCAGTTTCTGCTTGAGGTAGGAATTAAAAGGCAAACTAAAAACATAACAGAAAAAAAAAAAGGCAAGGTACACCTACATACATGAGCTTGGTTTTTTAATGTGATAACTCATATTACCCATCCTACTTAATGAAGGAACCCTAACTGCCCAAATACAGGGAACCACTGAATACCACAAAGAACTGTAGTCTAAACTGTAGGAGTGCTGAGTGCTTACTTATGCATGGGCAGCCAATAATCATGCACTTGTACTGGACCCGACAGTCTGTCACTGTGAGAAATATTTTCCCAAATAGCAGTTACTTTTTAAAATCAAGTCATATGTCAGATGCTGTAAGAAAAATATCTGCTAAGTTAATCAATTTCATTTTTTTCCTTAAAGTCGAGAGATACACTCATGACACCAATAGAAAATATAAGTACCTTTGATAACACAGCTCGGATTTAATTACTTTACTAGAGACTGTGCATGATCCTGGCACCTCATACACTCTCCACTGTAGAAAACTTACTTGAATGCAGTAAAACCAGTTGCTACCAATCTAAAGGTAGCAGGTATACGGCTCAAACATCACAATATTTCATAAACTCATATTAGGTATTTCTGTCTTAAAGGAATTTTAATCACAAGCTCTGGGTTTGTGAACGTGTTCCTGAATGCGTTTGTAGCAATTACATGACAACACTGTCTGGGCATGAGCTCTACAGAGAATCATGGAAACTACTGAAGAGAACAGAGCTTACAATTCACAAAGTTTACCAGCCTTGATAGGCTTCACTTGAGTTCAAGTTCTCAATTTTAGTAGCTGCTCAAAACCAATTTAAATTCTCTCTGCAGACGGTTAGTTTTTATTGTTGGCTAGTTTTTATTGTTCTCCATGTCTTAAACTAGGTTCTCTTTGCTCTAAGAATTAAGATGAAGAGAACACCATAGAGGCAGCAAAATTTATCACTGAACTCGGTATTTGCCTTTTTAGCAAACCCCAAGGCAAGATCAGCTGTCCTCTTTTCACAGTCATCTACATTATGACACTTTGTTCTTCCTTACAAAACAGAGGAACAATACAATTTTGATTTTTCAATTAACTCTGTAGTGGAAGAGGTCAATGATATCTTCAATGACTTCTTCAGAAGACTCATTGTGGTAACAAGTCATTCTCTTTTCTAACCTCAGTCTACAGGGATATGGCATCCCTTCTGAGTTAAGGAACTCTGCAGCTTATTCTGCACTAAGCTGCCAGTAGAGGATCAATATCAAAACTTGCCAGTTTAAATAATCACTCTCTGTGCTGACGCTGAGTATAATTTTATAGTATAACTAGTAATTGATTCCAACCGTGTCCAGGCCAAACTTACTTCAATGGCCTCCATTACCATCTGTACTTTGTAATTCAGCAGTCAGTACTGACTATATTATTAGGAAAGAATATTGCATGATATTAACTTTGAATTACAGTTTAAAAAGAAAGTAAAAAAAAATACTTCTTGCATCCATTAGTTTTATTTACATCACCTGAATCTTTTCAATCATCTCATTATATCGCTATCTCTCATTCTTATGCTGTGTATTTCTATACATCCCATTAAACCGATACCTAGTCTCATGAGGGATCACACAAACTTTAAATGCAGTGCAGCATTAGCCTGGTCTGCAAGCAAACGTGATTTTTTTACTTTTCTCAGTCATGGCTGCTGTAAATAACGGGTTAGGAATTTCCAGAATTCTTCTGTCCCTGTGAAGGACGTGCCATGTCTTAACTGCACTGTGCCTTGCTTGCCATGACCCCATTCATCTAAACTAACCAGAAACTTTTCAGTACTACCCTGCAGCAAGCCTCTCTTCCCTTTGGTGTATGTGCAGTAGGAGTCAACTGGGAGTTTTCTGTGTGCTGCATCTTTAAGAGCAAGCCTGATAACCCACATCCTGAACTGCTTCAGAGCCAATTCCCAACGCATGAGTCACATACACTGTGCTCTCTCTTCTCTTCTTATATTTGTTCTTTTATGTCTTTGTTGTTTCCATTAGTCTAAAGTAAAAGTCATTCAGGCTAAAAGGACATGTTTGTTCTCTGCTGATGAAAAGCTGTAACATCCCTTAGCAAAGAAATCAACGAGCTTGCACTGAATCACAAGCAGAAAACTGTTCTCATCCACCCTGGAAACAAGATGTACTGGACACTTCTAGAGAACTACTAGAAGGGTGTGAGAGATGACAAAACTGTTCGAAACCATAAATGGTTTAGGTAATTAGTTAAGAGGCTAATAAATGTTGACTTCGAGGAACCTCGCTGGAAACATATACTGCAAATGTAAACAAAAACATTCCGAGGTTCTTCAAACAACAAAAACATCATTTTGGTTCCCTTTATTTTTATTATTTTGTTGTTACAGACTCAGATTAGCCCAAAGGAAGGGTGGCAAGTTTACAGTTCAGCCCAGGATCCTGATGGCCGTTGCATTTGCACTGTTGTTGCACCGGAACAAAACCTGTGTTCAAGAGATGCCAAAAGCAGGCAACTCCGACAGCTGCTAGAGAAGGTAAGTCTTCCCAACAAACTCCTCATTTTGATCACTAAGCTCTCCATAGAAATCCACTCCTTTCTCTCTAAGTTTAATACATAATGGAGGACTGCAGAGTATCTATTAAAAATATTTCTTCAAGGTACATCCCCTACCTGTCTTCTCACCACTGATGATTATTTGTTTGCTTTCCTTACGTCACACCTTTCCCAACCCAAGCCACCTATCTGGCAAACTGAAGTTGCACCTTCTCTCTTGTTCACTCCTCCCAAAATTCTTCCTTGCACACAGACAGGACTGATTTTTCTGTGTAAAAACAGTTACAAATCCCACCTCAAACTAGCTAGTTGCTGTGGGATTTAAACTACAGCTTCATCATGTGAGACTCTTGAAGGTCATTCCTTGTCTCTTCTCAACAAATAATGAGAAATAGACATGAGAGCATTTGCAAAGCAGACTGTACAGATGAGAAATAATTATCATTTTCTTTCATTTGTTCTTTCCTCAAATAATACTATTTATTCTTTCCCTGGTGATGCAAATTTTCCTCAAACAACCCAATTCTTATTTCTGGTATTATCCACTATTGCATATATAGTAAAACCAGGGAAGTGTTATTTTTCATGAACAATGGAAAAAATGCTGTAACCTTGAAAACACAAACTATTGTTCCGTATTCTCTGTATAAGTAACCAAGGTTATAATTATTGTATCACAACCAGGGGTACAGAACCTGAGGCCTGAGAGAGCGATGCAACAGCAGCAGAAAGCAACAAAAAATGTAGACCTAAAAATACTCCCTAAACCTCCACGAACTTCAGGGACTTAATTTCAGGTTGTGACAGCACCCATAGCATAAGATGCAGGGAGACAACACTGATGAACCAGCACACAGAGGAGGAGCTACGTCCCCTCATGCTGTCTGTTTACTTATCAGAGGAAGACCAGTCCACAGAATCTTTGCTCTAGCTTATTTCTCAAGCACTAAAATATAATCTTACTTTCTTTTGTGTTGCAAACTGGAGGCGTGTTAAGATCTCAACATAGTTTTTGAGCTGCCACAGAGAAGAAACTAAATCATCATTTAAATAAAGCCTCTATATGAATACATCTTCTGCCAAATGCAAACATTCAAAGTTCTTCAAGGACATGAAGGACTTTATCTGCCTGCTTTCAACAATTAGAAAGCAAAGAAAAAAAGAAACTTTACTTTTTCTTTTTTCCATTAAAAATACTAATGTAAATGTACAATAACTAATGTATACTATTTTTAAAAAGAGTATTGCCTGAATCCACACATTCTATAGGTCACAATGTATTAGTTTCAAACATGAGGATCAGTTCAACAACAGGAATATTGTTGGGTTTCTCTCTTATTAAGAAGGCAGAATTATTTTTGTTGTTGTTGTTGTTTTTGAGACAAAACTTTATTATGGTGCCTAATACATTTACAGAGGTCTGCTTCTTTGTGTTTTGGGAAAACAAAACGCTTACTGAAGTAGAGTAACTGCACCTGCAAAACGTGTTATTTTTATGACTGGCAAAACCTTTGCTCTTATAGCAGATACTTTTTAAAATATATATCATTTACTCTGGGTAACAGGTATTCTTGCCTCATTTGTGGTAAAAGTGCTCACTATAGCTATAAAGTCACTTGCTCTACAGAAGTTACCCAGACATTCACTACTTCTCATCTGTAAAAGAAATGTGGTTTTCTCCCAGGGAAACTACTTACAAAATCATGAGCCAACATCTCTTTGACAATAGGCACACCTCAACTTATCTCATAGTCTCATGAATTCCTTATACTGAATATACTTAATAAATGCCTACTAGCAATGAAAATAATTCTCTGAATACTAACCAAAATCTCCAAATCACAGTCCTGTCCCCACAAACTGCTTAGAAGACAACACATGCTATGTAGCCCATCCTGAAGAACTGTCAGCATCTACTACAAGTGTCAGACTAGACTCCACTCTCTTGTAGCCTTTTTTGAGCCCATTGATAATGGTGCTGAAAGGATCTCTCCCTTTCTACCTCAAAGAAGCTAGTACTAATCATTTATGGCATCAAGGTTTTGCTTGTGATAGTCCTCTGTTATCCCTGTTCCCCAGTTTTTGTACTGTCATGCAGTTATAGAATTCAAAGCTATACTGTGGTACAAATGACTCCCGACTAAAGCATTGACATAAGCACATTTTATTGCCTGACATTCAACTACGTAACCATGGAAAAAAAAATAAAGCAACAAAAAGTGCATTTAGAGAGTGTTCTTCTTTAACAGGTTCAGAATATGTCCCAGTCTATCGAAGTTTTAAATCTACGGACTCAGAGGGATTTCCAGTATGTTTTAAAAATGGAAACACAAATGAAAGGGCTGAAGGCCAAGTTTCGGCAAATTGAAGATGATCGGAAGACATTAATGACAAAGCATTTTCAAGTAGGTTTTATTTTAACAATAACTTCGAAAGCCTGATGGAAGCAATGCATGGACTGCTAAGATCTCTGTTTAAAACGCTCATACAAGAGCACCATTAAAAAGAAAAGCATAATAAATCTGCCTTAATGATGATAATCTTTTGTTCTGTTCAATTTAATTGTAATAGAGAGTAACTATTAATTATTAAGGCATTAGAGAAATGTCACAATAAACAGATTCCTGGTTTTTTTCTGTACCAATATGCATGTCATACTGAGAAATTTATATTCATTCAAGCTCCAATGATAAATGGGGAAATCCAATGGAATTAATAGCAAACAACTAGAGAGTTCTGCACTTTTAGTGTTGCCTGACATTTACTGCAGCTGAAGGGAAGAAAGCCTATAATAAATCAGGTTATTGTAATTTTTATCCAGTACAATTAAGATCTAATTTCACATCTGAAGGTTTGCTATTTTGAATTTGGGATGGGGAGGAGGGCAATCATTCCCAGTCACATTTGTGTGATTAAAAAAAGACTTCCATGGAATTTTAATGACGACAAAAACTACAAGCCAATTTTTTGTGAGGAAGGGGGGTTGCAAAGATTACAAAACAGCATTGTGAATTCTGAAAAAGCTATCTGAAGTACTTGTAAGGAAAAAATGTTACAAGAGCATATTTAAGTTCTTTAAATATCAAGTCTGCTAAACTTGCACAAAAGTGCAAGACAGCAAACTAAGATCCAGAAACTACACTAAGGATTACATTATGTTAACCAAATATATATTTTTAAAGTGTTTATTAAAGTTCATATAAAATGGACTTAATTTTAAAGCTGATGCTACAGTTAGATAACGGAACAATTACATAGCTAAAGGATCTAATATTTTTCAGAGACACTGAACATCCAATGGGTCTTAAAAATACCAGGAACTAAGTACACTAATGCTCTGACTACCAAACTTTATGTCATCATTTTTAGTTCAGATTAGAGTTTGAGCACAGACTTCCAGTTATTTTCAGGTAGTAAGAAACATCTCCTTTTTCCCCTTCATCACTCATTGCTACAATAACAACACATTTGTGCAGTACCGTTATACCTTCCGTAGTCTCATTATAGTTTTCCTTAGGAACAAAATACCAAAATTTGAATGTCTGATATACAATGTCAAAGGTAGCAGATTTCTGCAGTACTCTAACCTTTTAAGTATTTGGTATTTGTATTGGCCAGTCATTTAACTTCAGTTTGACAGTTTTCCAGGAGTATAAAACAGATTTCCAGCCAATCAAGTTATAAAGTAATTTAAAAGGTCAACACAATACAATATGATTTGGCTTTCTAAAACTTTATCTACTAAAATTCCATCTTTCCTGAGACAAAGAAACTCATTCTGGGTATGGCATAACCCCTCATATCAGCAGGCACAAAGTGTCAGAATATGTCTACCACCTGTCCGTGTTGCAATACAAATTAGTTCTTGTACCACTTACCATAGAAACAAGCTATGTGTCAGCAGAAACCAAGAAAATAATTTCCTTTATCATGAAAATATCAAAGCCAACTTTATATCATTTACTGAAATGAGATGCTCTAATGCTGTGGTTCCATGTTGATGAGAACCCAAGAGTACAAACTTGATCCTGATCACGCTAGAGCTTATGGTCATGCTGTGGTCAAATCAGCATTTATGACAGGCCAGAGATATCCAATTTTACAGTAAAGCTACAGCAGTCTGCCCAAATGATACCTTATCTGGCACAAATCCTATCAGAAATAAGTGACCTTCACTAATTCTCTTAAACACTTTTTATCTTCCTGAGTTTTTACAAGCTTTGTATTTTTTTTCTATCATACTTTACCCATTATTGTTGGCAGTACACTGCCTCTCAGAACCAAAGCCTAAATTCATAAATTTGAAATGAAGTAACAAAAACTTTGGCTTCTGGACCTCCGCTTTCCACATCACAAAGCCTACTCTCCTCGTCATCAAGGAAAATGTAACTATTTATTTTAGCAGGCATAAAGTAGCCTCAAGATTTAGTAAAATCAGTCAAAAATAATTTTAACTGTAGACAGAAGACTCTTCACTTCGTTTCACTAATTCTGCTACTACAATATAAGTGGAAGACCCCTCAAAAATAGAACCAATAGAACTCCCAATACTCGCAAATTCATAACTATGTATCTGCTCAATTTAAAATGCAATTTTCTAGCTATTGAGATGTCCAGTGTGCAAAATATACTTTCTAACACCACATATACGTCTTTGAGTAAAATAATATATCCTACATGAAAGCAGTTGTTACAACAACATGGATATATTAGCTAGGTGATGAAGAGATACTGCAGAATTCAAGCTGTCTTAGAATATGTTCAAGAGACAAAAATTCAGAGGTAGATCTTCAAGCAGCTCAAATGCTGACCCTGCCTATCAGTTTCTTTCACATGTCCTTATCAAGAATGCATCTGGCATCATTATGTTATTTATTCTGGAAATGTCCTACCCTGTTTGTTGCATCCTTTAATAGAAGTGACGTAACAATCCATACACATCTTCTCACAGTGACTACACTAACCTCCAACCACATTTGCTTCTGCACCTCTTGTGCTTGAGCTTCCATTTTGTTTTCTTCCGCTTTCCCTTTTACCATGCTGACTACTCCAGCTATTCTTCAGGACTTGATTTTTTTTAAATAGTCTCTCCCCGTGTGTCCTCATCTGTTCCCAGTCTCTATTACCTAATGCTAGTACCTAACAAATTTTATTTCCATCCTTTGCCTTGTTTTGTCCAGGCTTGCACCTCCTCATGTCTCTCCGGCATTTGCTCATGGGAGTCCTGCTGTTTGCTCAAATTATGAGCAGATAGGCAAATCTCTGTATGCAGATGGTAACATCAGGGACAAACCTCTCTGCTTTTCAATAAAGCAAAACCTTTTGACTGTGGAGATTCTTCAAAGTTTTCTACAGAATAATAACCAAACAAAAAAACCCCAAACAGTTTAAATTTAATATAGCCCATAAGATTAGCACATTTAAATGAATAATTAAGAAATGAAAGATGAGAAGCCAATATAGGTTACAAATTGAGACAAATTCACAAAGTATGAGACTCGGGAAAAGTCTGAGAAAGGGGCAAGCCAAGACTCCAAAGTGGAGCCTTACTTTATTGAACCAACATTTGAGGAAAGGATTGGTAACACAACAACTGCTTATGGAAAAAAAAAAAAAAAATTGATAGTCTGGAGAAGGTATCATCTGAGGGATCTCAAAGGTGCCCAGTGTTGTAGCAGGATTACAAATACAAAGTGCAGGTAAAAAATGTGGATTTTTTTACTTCAGAAGAAAGAGGTATATATCACTGGGGCCAGAACAGGACTAAACAGTCTTCAGCAGCCACTGAGGGGAAAAAAAAACAGGAATTCAGTATTTCTAAGGACTGAAATAGAAATCTAACAGCTCACCAACTAGAACAGCACTGTAAAACAGGTATGACCTCATTGAACGTCACTGTGTGTTCAGGCCTAATCACCTTCTCTCAAGAAAGACACACTTAGAGGGGTTTCTATCCACTGGATGGCAAGTCAGACCTTCAGCAGCTATCTTGATCAGATCACTTGAAGGTAATTGTGTACTTCCAGGAGAACAACTATTCTCTCATGCATTTTATTTACTGCTTATTACCATCGAGTCCGAGGTTTCTAAGACTTTCACACTACACTGACAATAGATCTGTAACTAAAATCAATAATATTTTCAAGTCATTTTAATAATCAGGCATAAATATTACCTTAAAGGGAATTATGGGATTGAACTCTTTTAAACTGCTCTAACGCACATTTGATTGCCTTTAACAGGAGTTGAAAGAAAAGATGGATGAGCTCCTACCACTGATCCCAGTTCTGGAACAATACAAAACTGATGCCAAATTAATCACCCAGTTCAAGGAGGAAATTAGGAATCTGTCTACCGTCCTCACTGGGATTCAGGAAGAAATTGGTGCTTATGACTATGAGGAACTACACCAACGTGTAATCAGTTTAGAAACCAGGCTTCGAGACTGCATGAAAAAGCTCAGTAAGTTAACAATTTCATGGCAAATTTGGTCCCTTGGGTATATATATTTTAGTTGTCTCTCTATAGAAAGATGTTTTCTTTTTTCTTTGTGAAAGACTGCATTATATTCTGATCTGTGCTACCCTAATAAAAGTCAAGAGTAGCTCAACCTAATCATCCTCAGTTTGCACCACTGTATCTTATATAATGATCTGCTTTACTGTATACAGAAGGAATTAAGATGGAAAATCATAACAGACAGCAATTTTAAAATCTAAGAGATTTGCAACTGGTTGTAAATCTTCTTTCTGTTGTAAATATTTTTTAAAAAAGGCTCAGACAGGCATTGCTACTTGGGTCATCTTTGGGATGTCAGTGTGAAGGAAAAAAATAGTGGGAAGCAGACTGGAGTCAGCTTCTGGATGTCCACATCATAACCCTCTCAACTTGGTAGGACACCTGAGAGGCCACTCTAACTGTACAGTCTTCAGACCTGTAATAGCAGCATTAAGAGAGATGTGCCATTCTCCAGTTTGCAATACAACATAATTAAGCATTACACCTCCTTTAAGGGAACAAAGCATGATTTTTGTAGGAGGCACAGCAACAATCCAGTGTAAGCGCTGCAACTAGATCTACATCAGGCAGCTTCCATCTTGGCTGTTCACATGCTGGCTTTAGTTAGAAAAAGACAAATGTTGAGCATCTCTAAAAAACAGTGCCAGTTCAGTATCAGCTACCAAAACTAAAAGCCTCTATCATTATCAAGTGTCAGACTTAACTTCCATTATCCGAAGAGGGATGGTTAGTACGTACCTGCTTTACAATCACAACACAGTCTCTCCCCCTCCCCAACTTACCCATACATACTGAGACTCCTGACTGGATCACTATTGCAATCTGGATTGCAACAGCCAGCAATCAGGCACCTCTATGAGAAATAAACCCTTCTAAGTTAACACTGAATCTGAATGAACTAGAAATTCCAAGGTTCAGTCCTGTGATCGGCATCCCAGTTATCAAGTGTGGGATGTTTGCTTTTAAATGCTACACACGGCATGAAATACGTTATTAACTTGATAAGCAGTGCCTCTATTTTTGTGAGTCAGTGGAATGAGAAAAATCTAGGTTAGGTTAGCCTCTTAAATTATTTATTTTTCAGTTTCTTTATTTTACACTAGAAATCACACAGTGATGATGGGCTAAAATACATGAAAGGCTTCTTCAAACAGAACTTTCTTCTGATCCTGTTTTTCCCTCAGTACACACACATAATAGCACATTACTTCCTTGACAGGAGGCAGTCAGGAGAAATGGCCGCACGGCAATACTGCAGTAAGCAAGAAAATTCATCTAAACAGTATTTTCTGAGTGTTCCAGTGAGTTTATTAGACACCATAATATCAGCAACTTATCTTTAATCAGTATCTTGTTTTTCTTTGCTTTTTTTTCTTGCGACATTGATTAGTGAAGTGACTAACAGTATAAGATTTTATACATTACAATTACTACATATATTCACAGGGGTTCTTTCCTATTTTTCATCCACATTTCCCCTCCAATCTATCCTGATTTCCTGCAACACGTTCTATTTCTCTTGATGTACCAACACCAAAAAAAAAAAAAAAAAAAAAACAAACAACCCAAAAACTCTATGAAAATTATGCATATTAACAATACAGTGAAAGAATTTGCATTAAATAGAGTATTAAGCATATCCATTATTTAAGGGGTTTGGCTTTCTCAAGCTCTTATACAGATTTATCATCCTTACTGTCATTATTCCCTGGTTTTAGATGCTTAAATGACTTTTATGCTCACCTACTAATGGACTGGCTGTATCTCTGGCCTATCCCTGTTTGCCTTTTAACGTAAAACCACCTTTGGTTAGTGCTCCCGAGAGCTGGTACTATGGGCTCAGATCCGCAAGCATAAAGGAAAAACAGCTTTCATGCCTATACCTTCTACCCGGCCACATTCACCATGCTGGAGATGACCTAGCTGTGACTGTCCATGCCAGTCTGTTAGCCAGAAGCCTACAGCAGCAGAAGGCAGACTGGCCCAAATATGTCACAGGATCTGGCTTGAATCTTCACAGATTTTGTTGCACTTCACAATATAATTATCTAACCAGCGTGTGTAATAGCTATTTTCCATTCTTCTCCCTAGCAGGTGTTTTTCAGCAATATAATGCATTATTTATATTGTCCTGGCTACTTAAAAGGCATCTTCCATCTGCACTGGCAACACTTTCAACACTCATTAACATACAGTAAGCGGTTGTCTTACTTTCACTGAGGTTTAATTATTACCACAGCAGTTACGGTGACTGAAACATGCTCCTTCTCTTTCGAATATGAGAAAACTGAGGCAGAAGCTGCTGAGAAATTTGTCCACAAAACTTGAAAAGGATGCATGCAATTAACGCATAGGAAGAGAGTGCATATTACCACACACACCACAAATTCACATACACTTATGTACCTATGGGTCCTTTGCTGGCATTCAGGAAAGGCATGTGCATTTATAAGAGGTTACACAGTATGCTTGGGCCCCTCCTATTCTTGTCATAACGTATTTATGAAATTGGAAAGCAATTATACAGGTGGCATTCATAGAAGCCAATACTTTGCCAAATGTTACTTATGAAATATGAAAATATAATTAGAGTAGATACACATTGGATTAATTGTAGTTACATCTGATTATAATGTAGAATCTAAACAATATTTTACAGTAATATTTTTGGTTAGAAATTCAGAAGTAGAATATTCTATGTATTCAAAGAAACTCAATTCCCAGACTTGCCATGCCACAGAAGTGTTAAGTAAATGATCCCATCTTTCAGTATATTAGTATGACCATTCCTACCAAGAAAACTCAGCATGCAAGATCAGTTTTAATATAGCCACATGAACAATTTTAAGGTTCATTCTGCAGCTGAGAATATCGTCTGGGATTAGAGCAACACATTTTACACTTAAGTAGACAAGAAGCAGCTGTTTCCTATTCTGGTGGAAGAGTGAGGAGAATTTCTTGCAGTGAATGAAAACTTGGAAGTGTTTACAACCACACAGAAAATTCACCTCATTTGTCAGTGAACTGTTACATTAATTAATATTAATTAATATGAGCTTTATTCTTGTAAGAGCTGTTGTTCATTTAACTTCATTATCAAATGCAAGATCAGGCTTGGGCAAATTATAAGGGAATTATCTTTATAAAGTCAGTAGTGCTCATTATTTCAGTGTTAAACAGATTGATAAACTGCATATTGTAGTAACATGTCATCAAAATGCTGTGATATTAATCTGGAATAAATTATTTAATTCTCCTAGTAAGTCAATAATACCTCAGCACAGAGAGCACACTCAGTGCTTTATAAGAAACAAAACATAAAGTATCCCAATTCTGCCAAGTTTTGTAGGTCTGCTGTAATGAATGGATAGACATATTTGAAGATAGGGCTCCAAATGACAGAACTGAAGAAAACAATACCTTTCACTTGAAGAATGAGAAATTAGTTTTACTGTTTTCTTAATTGTGTAAACTTAATTCTTTTAAGTCGCAACAAATATTGTAAGCAACACTGCATTAGAGGACTGTCTGAAGGTTTGACAGAATAAAGTGTGAACTGAATTTCAGAGGGATTTCAGTGAAAAGGAAAGGACAATTTGGCCTCAATTATTTTTTACTGGTCTTGTATTTTCCTGCACTATCACTCAGCAGCAGGTTCGCTGTATTGACCAGATCTGTATTTAGCAAGCCAGTTCATATGTGGAATACGTGGGACGATTTACTTCTACAAAAGTTACTTTTGCAGCCTTAAACCTTTCAAAACAGCATAAGCGATTTATCAAGTTGACCATTCAGCCAAGATTTGCTTTGGGGCCTTGTTCTGTTTTTTCAAGCAGTTCTTTCTGATCTGAGAGGACTTACTGATAAGAGGTTCCATGTGGCACATGTCTGGAAGCAATGGTTTGGAGGCGATACCCACGCACTTGGCCCTGAACTTTTCTTAAATTAACAGAAGAGTGAGATTCTAAAGCAATCTGCATCTGGAGTAAGGGTGAGGGTAGGCAAGTGCAAACAATATTTCCACATTTTAAAAATCATGTTATTAATTTTATAAAAAGGCTGTCTCCAGTAACAGGGCATTAGACTTGCATGACTAGAATTTTGGCAGAGACTACGTATATTAAGATCTTGTGCCTAAGGATCTCCCAGCTATAAGGCAGCTGTGATGACAAGACAGCAATGGGCACCGACAGCTCTGCAGCTTCATTCTTACTGCTCAAGCTGTCAGCAAGTAGGCCAACAGACCTCAGGTACTGCTGAGGTTTACAGCAGAAATCTGATGATGGGATATGATTATCACTACAATGGGAGCAGCTTACCATACGTGGAAAAATACCAGTTCCATCAGGTTATACAACAAATAGGCAGATTTATGAGTTTCTGTTTAATTAACAAAGAAAAGATGGGACATACTATAGGGCAGGAGAAAAAGAAAATCCTCATGCCTCTTACACGATTCTTTGTTCTGTTATTCTGAAAATAGAAACTTTATTGCTTGTTCAGACAGCTGCCCCACACCTATTATAGCAACTCTCCTAACAGTCTTCCTTTCTTGAATGGCACCTGGGAATAAAAATTTAATCACATAAACATATCCTGACTCAAACTGCTGATCATTTAGTGGCTGAAGTACAATATCACCTTTTTTCACATTGAACGTTTTTCACATTTTGAAAGATCATTTTCTAAAAGCATCTGACTCCCGTCACAGGGGAAAGCAGCTCAGTTCATATAATTTAAACCAAATCATGACTGAAGAGGTCTATTAACAACATGTAATTAACTGACAATCCGTGAACTACACATTCGGGATCAATACAAGTAATACAACAGACAAAGCACAGCACTAGACACTTAAGAAACATTAACAGGCCTACAGATTTCTGAATACCCTTCTCTAGCTTGAATCAAAAAGCTCCAGCCACACATGGCACATCACCTGCACAAACACCCAAGGAGTTATGTGCGAAAACCTACCCCCAACAGCCAGCATGGACTCCAAACACACTCCCTGCTTTTACACCTCTCCCACGGGAGATGTGGGGCCTCAATCACGCTGTGTGCCTGTGCCGCTCCCCACAAGGCACTGACACACACACTGGTGAGAAAGCCCGTGAGTTCACGCGCACCTGCCCTGGCTGTGGCACCCGGCTCACTCCTCCGCTCGCTGAGTGCTGGCTCCTCACAGTACTTGGTGGGTGGCTGCTCTGCCCGGCCTCGCCAAAGCTGTTGTGCCAGCAGACAGTTCTTGCAAATTCAACTCATGCTGTGCTCCCCTGCCTATTCTGACACACGACGTTACCCAGGCCATGGGCAGAAGGTGGGCTTTGTGAGCACCCCTACGTCTCTGCCATGGGCTCATCTTTAAGTTTAGTCCACTCAGAAGTGAAATTTAGCAGTTTATTTTTGATTACACATTTAGCTTCCTGGGTATTTTTTTTAAATAGAAGAAATGGTGTTTCAGAATTCCAAATTCTTTCCATATGTTTTCCTACTAATTTCAATACTATGTTTCAAAGGCACCATTTAGTATACCCTTAAATTCATACATTCACTGTATTTTAGTTATTTTAAAAACTACAATTTCAGGAATAATCTTTTCCTGATTTCTTTCTACTTATTATTGGTCTTCTGATAGTTTTATTCTAAATTAAATATTCCAAATCAAACCCCTCTGAAAGTTTGAGTTTATCTGATGCTATTTACTGAGACAATTTACTAATATACCATGTAAAAATAAAAGCCTTCACCTTGATAAGTGAAAGTCCTCTACTTTCCAAACTAATAGCAGTTCATTGCTATAGAAAAACAGCACACAATGCTAGCAGCCTATGTAAAAAAAATTCCAGAATAAAAAACTCTGTTCTATGATAACCAACTGTAGAAAACCTGTAAGATTCTTTAAAACAAGAAATTCCAAAATATCTTCTGAAGATTGTAAGATACATAGATTGAGATATCTTTGAATTGACTCAGAAAGTAGGTACAACCTACTCTGCTCACTGAGGTCTCGACATGTGCTCACTTATCTTCACTTCCATTACACCCCCTGTCTCTGTGAACAAAACCCTCATAAGTAGCCACTGAGTTGTCACCACAGCATTAACCACCTTCTAATTGACTGAAACAGGCTTGCACAACACATTAATTTCCAGTTACATAAAGTAGAAAATCCAGACTCGATGTGACCTCTTTTAAACTGCATAAATTCTCTCTCAACATGAGATACAGTTTGTTTTCCACGTTTCCTAGACAGAAAGGGTTATACAATTTAGCATAATCATGTATCACAGAGAAGCACTTATTTTTAAATTTAAAAAAATTAAACGTATCATTTCTTTTTACATTCTTATGGAACACTTTTCCTTCAGAAAATATGCCATTTTACCTAATCACCTACACACCACTGTGTGGTATTAAGCCTCTTTGTAAACATGGATTCCACTAGGGACTTGTTGCTAATAGGTATGTTATTGATGTCCCTTAAAATATAGATTTTTGGATTGTTAGGAAGGTCAGCATCCAAGATCATATTGACTCTCATTATTTCCTCACAGTCTAATATGAGACGGCTAAATGGATTAGAAGCCAACCAATACAGACAAGATTGCTGAATAATTCTTGTATTTGCTTCCTTAACTTCAGACAGACCCCTAGTGCTGGAACAGTGATGTGTGTGTAACCACTGGGCAGTCGGACACAAGCAGTTGTTTACACCCATACATATGCTTTGCATACAAGCTCAGTTTTTCCTGTATGCCCTTAACTTTCTTGTAACCCTGGTCAATGGAAAATTGAAACATCCATCAATCCTAGACTAGCAGTGAACTTTCTGAAGGCAAAAGTGAGGGGGGTTTATGTCATATTTTCATTTATTAAATGTTGCTCACTTCAGCTCAGAAGATATTTTACTAGGTTGTATTTTTCTTTATGACCAGAAAATGTGTTTATGCTTTAAAATACGTTTAAAAAAAAATACACAAATACATTTTTATTTGTATATTTTTACATATTTATATTACTGCTCAATATGGAAAAGTTCATACGGTGAAGATGACAATTCATCTTCAACAGAAGCCTGAATCCCCTGGAGCCACTATTTAGTCTAAAGCAATTGGTCTTGTGTTCTGACTGATGTCAAGGAGAGCTGCATAAATATTTGCATTAATGCATTTGTTTTTCTAATTTCAGCATGTGGCAAATTGATGAAAATTACAGGCCCCATTACAGTCAAGATATCCGGAACCCGATTTGGAGCCTGGATGACAGACCCATTAGCATCAGAGAAAAATAACCGAGTACGTTAAGGCACTGAATATCTTTGTGTTCTTCTGAAGTTTTACTTTATTTTAAGCTTTAACAAGATCTTTTCCCCCCTAGGAGGTTACAATCGCAAGTGTGTTTCTTCCACTTCAATCATTTTCACTGTTAAACATATTCAGAGAAAAAGCAACAGTGTTTGTACAAAACCATCCAAAGACAGCTAAGCACCTTTGTGCCATTTCCTTCAACTGTTTCAGGGATGACTTATGTGTATCTGAACTCACTAGACAGCTTTTTTCTACCCACCATATTTAATTGACCTTGAGTGTTTAAGAACCCAAGTAAAATAATACATATATCAACACTTTCACCCAAGAGCAAAACCTGTAATGCAGCACTGTTAAAATTTGCAGGATTAGGCCTTATAGAAGCTGTATTCAGACCATTTGCTGCCTCATATCCAAGATATATTATTCTTTGGATCTGCAATAGGATGTCAAATTGGCCACAGCTTTCAGGGTGTGCTCTCTCCATCAGAGGGCTTTTGGAGTCAAAACACTAGGTTTCGTTCGTACAAGACCCAAAAGATTCATGTTTTGAATAGAGAAAAAAACAAAGGCAATAGAAAAGGCACCCATACAAATGGTTATAGCTAAAGATCTGTGTGCAACTCTCCCCTGCCCACTGTGTCCATGCAAATTTACTACTGACCCCAAGAAGCTCTATTAACTTTAGGAGAGCAGCAAACTCTGCTCAGCCCCATCTTGTCCTGAGGAAGTTTCTTCTGCTATCTCAGAGCACCAGAGGCTGCTCCAGAACTATCCCCATGGGCTGTTGCCTCCACCAGCACTTTCTCCCCACTGTGGCCCCCTCCCTGCATACCCTGCAGCCCTGCAACCCTCTCCATGTTCCCCCCATCACCCTCTTAAAGCAACACAAAGATTACCCATGTTCATGCAAAATAGAACAACCATATTCCTCAGGGCATCTCAACTAATAGAAGGATGTGGAAATTAACTGGTGGTTTTGTTAATGCCAGTTTTGAAGTTGGCACACAAAAAAAATCTCTATAAATCATTCTGTTATTTTGTTAGTCAGGATTTCATTTGTCCTTTGACAAACCAAAAGGAGAAAAGGCAAAATGAATGAAGGAAAAACTGAGGGAATGGAAGTTGGCATACAGAACATTAAAAAAAAAAAAAAAAGTAGTGATTTTGTTTTCTTTTCTTTTAAGGAAAAAAAAAGTTCCTAAACTTCATTGATTTCATTGCTACTGTATTTAGTTTCTTTACTAAAAATACACTGTATTTCACTGACTAGAGGTTTAGCTGAAGAACATTCAACCAGATTTATTCCTAAACCTAAATCCAAGCTTAACTCACATGCCATTTCCCATCTCTCTCTGATTATTAGGCTCTAGGAATACCTTTAAGCAACTCCCATATAAAAGAGACCCGAGCACTGAATAATCCAAAATTAAATTTCTCTCAAAATGCAGACACTATTTAGTAACAGTCTTCTCAGGAGTTCACCTGTATACATAAGCTTAGATTTAGAAATTCAAGAGCTCCCTGTGCTTTTGTAAGAGGAATAAGGACAAGATTGTACTTTGATAGCGTGCTTGCACAACTAAAATCTTTTTTCCTTCTTTTTCTGCAATGTATCCATCATGCCATATCATGATCATGTACCAGAGATTGTATTCCAGTTGTTTACTCCCAATATTTGTTTTCTTTCCAGGTCTGGTACATGGACAGTTACACTAACAATAAAATTGTCCGTGAATATAAATCAATTGCAGACTTTGTCAGCGGGGCTGAATCAAGGACATACAACCTTCCATTCAAATGGGCAGGAACCAACCATGTTGTCTACAATGGCTCCCTCTATTTCAACAAGTATCAGAGCAATATCATCATCAAATACAGCTTTGACACTGGGCGGGTGCTTGCACAGCGTAGCCTTGAGTATGCTGGCTTTCACAATGTCTACCCTTACACATGGGGTGGCTTTTCTGATATTGACCTGATGGCAGATGAAATTGGGCTATGGGCTGTGTATGCCACCAACCAGAATGCAGGCAACATTGTCATCAGCCAGCTAAATCAGGATACACTGGAGGTGCTGAAGAGCTGGAGCACAGGCTACCCAAAGAGAAGTGCTGGAGAATCCTTCATGATCTGTGGCACCTTGTATGTAACTAACTCTCACTTAACAGGAGCCAAGGTCTACTATTCTTATTCCACAAAAACCTCCACTTACGAGTATACAGACATTCCTTTCCATAATCAGTATTTTCATATATCCATGCTTGACTACAATGCAAGAGATAGAGCTCTCTATGCCTGGAATAACGGACATCAAGTCCTGTTTAACGTCACCCTTTTCCATGTCATTAAAACTGAAGATGACACATAATTTTCTCTCCCTTCCCCTCACCTCCTTCCCTCAAAGCAGTGTCATTTGTGATAAACTCTAAAAGCATCCATCTTTCTCAGTTTCTTTTAATTTACATTTCTTTTTTCATTAAGGAAAAGCAACATTTTCTACCATATAATGCATTTCAAATATGGCTGAGCCTGTCAAAAATGACCTGTTGGAAATAAAAGCATTTTAACTCATGATTCTACAAGGTCTGACAAGACCTTATCTTGAAAAGCACTAAAGAGGATTTAAGTGGCTAAAGACAGTTTTTAAAAGATTATGACCTGCCTTATTTTAAAGTCAGAGACTAATGGTGGCTTAAATGCATGAATGTCTTTTTTTACCTCATTTTTGGTTTCAATCTATTGCTCAACATCAGAAAATATTTTGGTAGTGTCAGACACATATTGCACATTCTATTTTCTTATTTATTCCAAAAAATAGATTTAGGAATTTAATTTACTTGGACATGGAGTATGATTCATTTTGCCATCATCCAATTTCAGATGTGGTGCTGTACAGTATGTTTTTAAATCTCTTGCATACATTTTATCGACAGTATGTATTTCTACCATTGTAACCACCATTGTGCAATTGTATCTCTTCACTTATGTGAAAGTAAACTAAGTACTATTTTTTATAAAATATATTGAGGCTTAATTGCAGTTCTGGCTATGGGTCAATTGAAAAATCTGAGAAAAGCCTGCTATTTCTGAGAAAGACAATAGCTTCTCAGGTGCATGAGTCCCTGTTCTCAGCTTTGGTTGGTAGACTCTCTTCTTATTCACCATCAGTGCTACTTTGCAACTATGCGGTCTCATACCAGTCCCAGGTTTACAATTGTCTGCCCTGACCAATTTTTATCTCATGCTGCTGGCTTTTATCTCCCTCAATCTCTTTTACTCTCCTTCCTTCCACCATTTTATTTCATTTATGCTCTCTGCCTGATCTGGGCTTTACAAGAGAGAACCTGAAAGCCAACTGCGGTCCCAGCCTCCAGCCTGAGCGCATCCCCTATTTGTGCTGCTCTGGGGCAGTGAGAAGCAATGTTAGAAGTCACGTTCCTTCCTTAATCTGCCTATCTTCTTACTCCCAATTAAAGAATATTTATTTATTGGCAAAGCTCTTCTCTGGAATGAGAGTAATCAGGGATAAAATTCCAAGGAAAAGGTCCAAAGCCTAAACGATCAGCGTGGCATCCAGTAGCAACTATACTGCTCACCCTTGCTAGAAAACAGCCACAACACTGAGGCCGATCTCATGCAAAGGGGTTTGTGCTTTGCTAGCAGCAGTATTCTTACTTATGGCCAAAACTGATGTCTTTAAGAAACAAATATTTCTGAAAGCTATGTGGCTTGATACACTGTCTCATTAGAAATTGGGGGAGGAGTACATATTTTATTGAGAAAAAGGAATGATGTGCTATTTATCTATTTTGCATAAATGGAAAGAAACTAACATCAACTAGTATAAGACTTTTTCTTAAACTGGCCTATCACATACTGCAGTCAGGCAGGTAACTAAAAAATTGTGTGAAAGGTGCATTCCTCATGAAATCTGAGATTCTCCTCCTCACACTTTGAAATGCAAGAACGTTTACAAAACTGTTCCTATGGAAGAACAAGAAAAAAATAAAAACACAGACATTTTGCCAGATCTATTCTGAAATCATCTGATTTGCTGATTCTTCCAGCATACCAAGACTACCCTGAATCTCATGAATGTTTTCATTATTATAAATATATATGTCTATATACATTTACAAGCCTGCTTTACAATACAAGCCCAGGTGAAGCTGAACAACAAAATGCCTTTTAATACTGGTTACAGGACAGAAAACTACTAACTAAGGTTTCAAGAATCAATAAAGGGAGGAAAACCAAAAAAATTACATCGCAACATGACCAGAGAAATGATACTGTCCCACTTGCATTTCCCCACTCCTGCTGAGATGAAATGACAGCTCTTATCCCTTACAGGCAGTTACACAGGATTTGGAGACACCGATTTCAGGTAGACAAATTAAACCGCTCCTGTAACTAGCTTTCCTGTACTGACCATGAAACCTCTCCTGTGACACATGAAAGTGTACACAACTACTCATCAAAAAAAGGTATTTTACATCATATAGGAATATTTTATGAAAATGAATTTTGCTCAGGTTTTTATCAGGCTTTTGATAAAAACTTTTCCCCCACACAAAGTAACTTCAACAAAGTAGAACACTTTCACAAGAACAGCATTCTTAAAAACATGAGTCATTAGATTGAGAAATTAAACTCCATTCTCCTGTATCATCATAAACTACACCAACAGTCATGACATGAGGATCGCTTCATCTGAAAAGAATGATTACTGCTATATTTCTTTATGAAAATTTCATACTGTGTAATTAGCATGCATACATTAGTACAAGCTGATAAAAGTTCTTACAGTAAGATTGATCTCATCTGATTTTCATGACATTTAAGGGGTAACAAACTCCTATTAGTCAAAAGAAAGAAAGAAACAGACACTACTGCAGGGTGCTAGAGATGGGTGGATAAGAGAGGTAGGAAAGGCATCTTTGAAGGGTGATTTGTCTTACTGATGAAACTGCTGTGCTAAAGTATAGAATTTATACCTCGATAAATCCTGCCTTTCTAAATTAGTAACAATGGGTTGGATTCCAATACCTTCAAACATGAAATAACAGCTTGCACAGCAGCAAGACAACAAAACCTGATGAGATATTATCAAGTAAATAGCACTGCTTCCTGCTAAGGAGCTTTCATTTTTCTGTGAATCAGTGTTGATGACCTGTCTTTTCTAAATTAAAAATACCAAAGTCATATTCCCAAAAGGCTGAAAACACCATGCCTTAATAAATTTCTGTTACAGGATTTGCCTTCATAATTGAGCAGGAACAAGCAGAAAATCTTCCTAATACAGCAGCAAGCTACATACATATCAGCAAGTAACATTTTATTCTTATGGCTGAAGCATACATAGTCTGTGATGAGGAGGTACTGATACTGTAAGGGCAAAAAAAAGACATCTTACACATGAGAAAATTAATTGTAGATCCTATTTTAAAATCTCAGTGACCTCCTGTTTCAAGGGATAAACATGTGAAAGGATCACATCATTCCTGCACCCAAAACACAATTCTTAAATTTCACAAAGCTTTGCTGCCAGTGGAAGGGGATGCACACAAGCACAGCAACACAAGTCTGCCAATCCACCAGGCATGCCCCTGCCGAGAGCGCCTAAGGAACAAGAAGGATGCCCACCACAAAATCCACAGCTCTCTCCCTAGAATAGGCTATCCATTCCCCGTGACAAAATGGGTAGAAAAAACCTCCCCAGAAAAAGCTTCTTGAACGGTAATAATCTTTTATAGTCCCTTCTGGCAATTTTTTCCAGTGAGTAACTATCAAGTCTATTGTTATGCACATTGGCTGCTCAGCCTGCCCTGTCACAGCATTCTAAGCAGACCACTGACAGAGTGACTCTGTGGAGCCTCCTCAGCACTGTAGTCACTGCTAGCAAAAGATAGGATTCAATTTGAAAAATTAAAAAGAAAACAGTTGAATGAGACTGAGCGATACAATGTTTTAATCACAGATTGCTTATATGTAAGAATATTCATTTGCAGACACAAGCTCAGGGGGCACTAGCTGTCACTCAGCTCAGCAGGCTGGATCCACAGTGAAGGAAGAAAGGATCTTTGTTTCAGACCACAGCTTGAATAAATCTGTTACCTGGTAATTTGTCATAATAAACAATTGCTTAGAAAACAGTAAAGATGAAGAAACTATTCATGGCAAATTATTCATCCAGTGAATTGTATCCTTTTCCTTTTCAAGAGTTGCCAGGGAACAGTCTTAATTCATACTGATTTTGATGCTTGTCAGGATGGTTTTGGAAATCATTTGGATGAGCCTGTATCTTCCTATAAATCACCCAGGCATTCCCTGCTGCAAACCTTACTCTACAACCCTGCCATTGAGGAAGCGATGATGACCATTTGGGTATCTTTTCCAAAAGGAGCAGATGAAGGCTGCAACTGTAGAGCTCTGGGACAGACCTGCATCTCAGCTCCTTGTGCTGACAAGCTCCTTGTTGCGCTAATTCTGAGGAGACCAAGTCTTGCTCCATTAGATTCTTTAACATAGGCATCTCACTAGAATCTCACACTCAAAAGCACTCAAGCACAAAGAGCAACTTCCACAGATCATAGAGTCAAGTCCTGAAACTCACTTCCCAACCAAGAACAGACTTATTACCAAAACAAAAAGCAAAGCCTATTCTCTAAGCTGAGCCTTCCTCAGTAATTCTCCCACACGTGACCATATGCAGGCACATCAATAGGCAAGCAAATAGATTAACTATAAACTAATCCTAGAATATATTATTAATCCTAGAATAACGTATAAGGTTATTTCTCCCACAGAAAACAGACCATTCAGGTTATACAACAATAGTTATGACTGGGTTTTATTATGATTTGTGCAGTATGGCTTTTGCTGGGCTTTAGGAAACAGATAAACTGCATTGATGAGATAACTATGATCACAGACACAAAACTGAGATGTACAGGTGTTTTTGTCAAACTGCAAACAGATCATCCACCTTATTATGTATTATGACTAATTACCACTCCTATAATCTGTGAACTGCTGTAGACTTTCAGTTGCCATCAATCAGTCCATTTAGGAATCATTTCAAGACAACTTCCAGCCTTCCACATCTCTCTTCTTTCTCAGAGGCCTCTCGCATAAGTAGCACACATTGTGTCAGACAAGATGCAGGGTGATGAACAGAAAGGACACATCCTTTCTGCAGCTCTTATTCAATTCAGCAGGAGAACATTCATAAATACAGAGATTGGCCCCAGGTATCAAAAATTTGTATTTCCTCTGAAATCACCACATGTAGGAAATCCTCACTTTTAAAATATGAATCATGTTTATTGATTTTATATCAACAGGAGTAGCACAAGCTTATCAATAAAAGTGTTCAGCTTCTTAAAGACTAAGGGTATTGTCTCCACCTCTGAAATGGAGGCAGGGAAGAAAATTCACATTTTCTTTAGAATCAGAAACTTCTAGTAGGTTCAAACACAGCTTGCCAGCTGAGCATCAGCAGCAGAGCCTGTGGAGTTTTCCTCTATCTACTGCTTCAGAACACTCAATTAAAATAATTACATGACAGAAACATTTCAGCAGTCCAAGTGAAACAAAGCTTCTTCAGGATGTTGTTTCCAAAGTGGCAGAGTTTTAAACACAGCCCACCATAAATGCAGAAAATATTTAGATCAGCTGCATTCTGCCCACACCATTAAGTCCACTGTACAGAAGTCCCATTTTCCCTGAAAACTGTGCCACTGATAAACCATAACAGCACAGAAAAGTATATGAATACACACAAAATAACAGCTAACTGGTCAGATTTGGCATCTAAAAACACAATCCATTTTACTTTGTTTTTTATACAGAAGCTTGAATTCATATTTATACAGTTCTTATGGTGAACATAAACAGTAAGAATCCACTGGGCCAGAAATACTCATTTTATTACTTCAGCCTGCAGTGACATAGTGCAGTGCTCACACTGCCTCATGCTGTGGGTTCCACAGCCTAAGTGCATATTCTCAACATTTGCTCCCAGCAGAAAACACAGTGGACACCTCCTCAGACAACCTACACTGAAGCCAGCAGCAACTCTCCATAGCCAGCTGCATCTTTCCAAAGCTAAGGAAATCTTTCTTACCAACAGTTTTTCTGAGCTTTATACCAGCTCAGTATTTTAAGCCCTATGCATCTTACAGCAGAAATTGTTCCTAACATGGTGCCTGTAAAGGTAAGCCAAAGACCCTTCTGGCTCCCAGAACATGCTGGGGTATACACACAGCTTTCCACTAAAGGAATCCAGATGAACTCACGAGGGCCACCACATTGCTGCAACTGCTTAGTTATAGACAGGTCAAGTATCTTCAAGCATTGTTACACTTACAGGGTCAGCTATCTGTAGCTCTATATACTTTGTATCATCTAGGATTATTTTAGTTCTTTGGTCAAAATAACTCTCAATACTAAAACTGCACTTGAGTGTCATTTATAAATTGATTAAAGTGATTGCTGTGTATTTTACTCTATACTAGGTTTTACTCCATGTCCTTCTCTTCTTTTCTGTTCCCCTAACATAAATAAGATGAAAACATTTACTGTTAACACAAGACACTGAGACCACCATAGCAGCCACTAATTTCAGACTTCTGTAAGGAGTAGTTGCCCAGTATTCTCTACTAGTCTTGCCCCTGTGGAGACCATAGCTTGGTTTGGGTTTCTAGTGAGTGCTGCTATCCTGGGTAGTAGCACATTAGGAGGTGAAGGAGACACGAGGATCCAAAACAGGGTAGTGGGCAACTATCTGCAGCCAGAAGGAATGGAGCACTTGCATGTTGGCAACGAATAGATGTTTCTCCCTTCTGCAGATGCATAGTCCTGAATCCAAACCGGGCTGCTGAGGTAGGTGCAGTCAGTCTGCAGCCATTCATTCCCAAACTAAGGCAATGTGATCTGGTACACAAATGAGAAATCTTCTACTCCAAAGACCTGTTGTCTTTGAGTGTCCCTCTGACTGTCAGAATAAGGAAAATGGATTTTTGCACAAATAGGTGTCACCCAATAAACATGCTTTATATAAAGTTATGCATTAAGTTTGAAAGGTGACCATATGAAAAACATTTGGAGAGGAAAATACCTATACAGCAGAGATGTCGTTTTAAAGTCACCAGAAAGGAATGTACCATATTCTATTACTGCATTGTTACTCCTTTGATTTTCTTAAGCTTCCTGAAATCATTCCCTTAGTTTCCCCTCACACAGTGTTAGCCACATGTACCAAACACTCCAGATTTTTTTCTTTCTCTTCTCTTCTTTTGTTTTCTAGTCTTGATTTTCACCTAAACCTGACCCGACACCACTCATCTTGCAGTGTGAATTTTAATGAAGGGCTGTTCAGACAGAACTCAAACTGCAAAGAAGATTTACCACACAACAAGCTTCATCTGTAGAAGGCCTAAATTTATTTTCCCAGTTAAATAAAATTTAGCCCTACTGTGCCCATAAAACTGCCTACAAGCAGTATGGACTGTACATCATGGGTTGCTCTACAGATACAATTTAAAACAGATTCAACATAACCTCCCTTTAATTTATTTTTAAGGAAATATTTTGTTTCATATCTGCAATAGTGAGAAATTAAATAAGAATCATCTTTGTCCAGAGCAGGTTTAGACATTCTGGATCACAGCCTCAAGGTAGCTAGCAACACTTCCATGTCCAGCAAATCAAGCGTCACAGTAATTGAGTGTGCATCCTGTCAAAGCTGCTTATGCTTTTTGAGTCAAGCTCCAAGTCTGTGTCATACCATGCAGACAGGCCATTTATTTAGGCTTCCTTCATCTGGGTAAACTGGGCTTACTATCACCTTGAAGCACACTACAGATTAGCGGTTACTCTGGACCACCCCTGTCAGCGTAGCACTTTGAGACACAAGTGCCTTCTGGAGTGAAGTACACAGGAGAACTGCTTTAACTCATTACTACAGCTCTAACAGTAGCTTATTCCTGGAAAAAGAGCACACACCTGACATTTCTGCAGCAGCTGCCTGCTTAGGACTTGCAAAACAATTTACAGACATTAATTAAAACAGTTTCCCACTCTATCAGAAAAGAAAGGAAATTTTTCCAAATCTCATACTTCAGGATGAGCAGTTTCGACAGAGAACAGCTCAGCTTAAGCCTAACAAGTTCCTTTGGCTTACCAGGAGTTGATGTTAGATTTTCAGTATCTTACCTCAGTGTAACATTCATTAGCTCTTCTGCAGAGCAAATATCTGTGCCCAACAGTTCAGTTCCCATACTCTTACACTTGGGTTTTTTTTAATGGCATTTCCTATGTTGCTTTCAACCTGATAAGGAGGCCTCTGTTCCTTGGCAAGGTGTTAATTTTAACTCTGTAGTTTCAGTCTCAGTGGCATGTATTGGAGAAGTGGCTGGTTAATTCATAATCATGCCATGACTGCCTCAAATGATTTCAGAGGAAACAATGTCACTTCTGTAAGGAGTAACTTTGGTTCTCTTCATGGTGAAGAAATTCCAAAGGACTACTACTATGCTGCCTGTATTTTGCATACCTTTCTTTTCTACAGACTGATTTACAGTAATCCAACACTGCTGGACTTCACTAGCTTCCCTTGGTCATAGAGGGCATAAAACACGGTGCAGAGCATTTTATCCAACCCAAAATGCTCCCACAGCAGGACGGTGTAAGGGATGGAGTACAACCTTACCCACAGCCCTGCAGAGCTCTGCACTGACCCACAGAGCTGCAGATATGCATTTAGAAAAAACAGGAAGTAGTTGCCTAAACATATTTTAAGTGTTTATATCTCTGGATTAGCTCTCTTCACTTCAGAGCACCAACCTCAAAGTATATATATATACACATATATATATATATATATATGTAGTTGTGGTCGCCAAGCCAAATAAGGGAGGAAAACAAGACAATTTTTATGTTTTTACATCTATTTGAGAGTTGAAGTAGGACTTGAGAGATTCACAGGCCTCATCCTGGCCCTATGCCCAGGAATGAATTTCACTCTGAAATTCTAAACTGCACTCTTATGGCAAATGTTAATGTACTGTTATTCTAATAGCATGACTATCATGATACAGAACAGAAAAATAACACCATATACAGCAGAGTCCCTAATCTGAAAGGCAATAAATGCTGTAAAATATAACATATTAAAATAAAGAAAATGATCCCAATGTTTCACAATACATCCTCTAGCTTAATAGCACTCATAGTTATTCAAAGAATATAATAAATACCAAGTCAGTTGATTTCATTAGTATTTACTGAATGTCAATATGCATAACATGTGCCTAGATAATTACAGAATTGGATATTTATGAACCATATGAAAATGGATATTTATGTCATTTGACTGGCTCACAAAAACTCCAGAAAATCTTATAATTACGAGGATGGAACACTGCTTATTTGCCGTATTAAAACAGAATAAGAAAAAAGATGGAGATATTTTATACCACAGTGCAAAATGATACTTATAAACTAGGAATCAATATATACAGTGCATCAAATATATCTGGATAAAAGATCTACATAAATTTCAGTACTATGTTCTCCTTTCCAAGTTGCACTTAGAAACAGCACAGAACCAATTTTACAGATAATATAGACATAGGTGCAGATGTAAATACAGATACATGACTGTACCTGAATCCTACATGGTATTTACAGCCATGCCTGGAGAGAATATAGCATCTCTGGTCAATCAGTTACTCACTGACCAAAGCAATAACACCCAGAAAACAATAAACAATAAAGTGTAACATCATGAATCTATCCCCTTATTAGTCAAAATCCCTGAAATTGAGATATTTCTTCTACCCAGACAAAGTTTGTCATGCTTTACAGGGGCTGCAACCTGCCAGAGATAGTGGGACAGCCATGGACCCTAGTGCCCAGGCAACTACCACTTTGCAGTTCAAGCAGCAATATATTAATCCTATGGAAACTGTAAAGCTCTTAGCAGAGAGAATTCATAATGCTCCTCCTTTTCTCACCTGAATAATCAAAGGAACCTTTTTAATAAAGCCAAGCAAACCGTACAGTCTAACAAGCCTTGTAAGAAAATAATCAGCATAAACACCTTCTGTCTGACAGTTTCATGTCACTACCTAGCTAGTCCACTTGGTGGCACAGACTCACAAAGAGGGCTTTTTCTTTTTTTTTTTATGTTTGCCACCTGGCCTCCCAGGAATTAGGTGAAGGAAAAGGGAGAGATTTATTACAAATATCTTAATAAGTAAGCAGACAGCTACAGCAGGCCTAGAAAAGCTAATAAGGCTTTGTTACAACTTTTTTCTCATTCTTCTGGGATACCCTACTCATCTGCTACTAAATAAGGAAACTCTGGTCTGGCAAATAACCATTGAAATTTGCATACATTTACATACAGTGACATACAAATTGGGCCCACTGTCATGTTTGGATATGGTGTTGTCTGAATCCACCTATCAATGTTATCAGCTGAATTATTGTTCACTGACACTACTGGGCCCACTCCTGTAAAGTTTCTAAGCCCTTTTACAAGGCTTTTTGTTAAGTTACAAAACGGGGCTTTGTCAGCAATGTCAGCTATGTGGGAAATGTCACGGTACGCCTCAGTTTTCTTCAGTCAATCCCAAGCTATCAGACTCAAGAAGAAGCCCATACTGGAGTCAATTTTGGAGAAGGGTAATGGTCTGTGAAATAGGAAGGGTCAGATTAGGTGATGCATTATTCATTATAGTCTTAAAATCTGACTGTGTGGATCTCTGACATATTTAAATCTAAAGCATTTATCAGCGCTTTTGGGTGCATTCTTCCATTCAGATTTATAAAGACTGAATAAACACATAGCAATGCTTCATGAAACTTAAAAAGGTCAACATTAAAACACTGTCCCATCGATTTGTACTTCCCCGCACTTATTGAATTAGTGATGTAGAAAGTCACGTGTATTTATGAAAGCTCTTATGAATATCTCTTTGTGACACTGTGCTTTTCTAAAACAGATAATATTAAAGAATGGTTACTTTGGGCTGTCTTTTGGTAATACATATAAGATATCAGCATTTAATCTGTCTTTAACAAGTTGTCCTTAAAACAAAAATTTGGGATTTTATTGGATAAGTAATTTACTCGAAAAAATTTTAGAGTGGTTTCTGTCTTGTCAATGACTGTCACAGACATGGCATGACTCAAGACTGCAATCACAAGTTTCTACAAAGAGTACAGTCAATCCATTTAAAGAGCTTCCCATGATTCTCTCTCTGTCTCCGTTTCCACCTCTCTGCTGCAACTCTCAACCTGAGCTGATAGAACTGTTTGTGGGGTATGCTGTAAAATCAATAAACAGTATAATCTAGGGTGAAGAAGTCAAAAAAATAAAAGGTAGTCATTTAGATAGAAACTGCCACACAGACTGGGAAAAATAGCCAAAAGTGTCTCATGTAGTAGTCATTGATTTGAATTAGAAATTAAGTTAAATGGAAAAGAAAGATTTAGTATCCACTATAATTTTGGAACATGATTACAAAATTGAATCTTGAATTGTAAGAAAACACAGACCCTTCCAGACCTCTATCTTCACTACAGTAAAGTTAACATTGCACATGGAATATAAATATTAAAGCAATACAAAAGCCCAACTACAATCAGCAGGATCCAGCAAACTGACTTTTCTATTTTTGGAAAGATTTAAATGAATTTAAAAATTGCCTTAAAACAAATGCATGATACAATGGCTACATAAATCATGGTGAGCTGCTGATGGATTCGGCTGAGTAAACCTCTTCAGGTAAGGACAGAAGCATTAGAGGGATTGTCTGAATTCCACCAGTCCCCCACACTAGTGGTTCTCCCGGTGGGCTCTGCCTTGCTGACATGCCTATCTGACAGGAAAAACAAACCTCAGGCATACTGAAGGGATTCAGCTTGTGTTGATATGGCTTAAAGAAACAAGCCAGATATTAGCCGCCAGATAACCTGACATTTACTTCTACAGATTCATGACTCAAGAACTAGCTGTTTATTCACTTCAGTGAATGCTATGGTGTACAAATAGATGATGCTTGTAAATAACGCCCGTCTTTCCTAACCACCACCTTTTATTTTACAAATATGCAATACTGAGTTAGAGCCCTCCATATTTGCATTTAAATTTATTATCAGAGAGAGAAGCCCAATTATTGCCATTGTGCTTTTCTGCTTTTCTAAGCTCCTGAAGGGAGCTTAGAAAAAGACTGGAGAGGGCCTGTTTACAAAGGCCTGGAGTGAAAGGACAAAGGGTAATGGTTTTAAATTAGAAAGGAGTGGATTTAGATTGGAAATAAGGAGGAAGTTCTTTACCATGAGAGTGGTGGAACACTGGAACAGGTTGCCCAGGGAGGTGGTTGAGGCCCCACCCCTGGAGACATTCAAGGTGGGGCTCGACAGAGCTCTGAGCAACCTGCTCTAGTTGAGGATGCCCCTGCTCTCAGCAGAGAGGTTGGACTAGATGACCTCTAGAGGTCCCTTCCAACCCAGACATGTTTATTTTTCTATGTTTAAGATGCAATGGTCATCCTATGAAAGTTTTTCCTTTGTCTACTCAGCTTCCAAGTCGGTATATGAAAACACTACGGACAGAAATATTTCTAAGAGAATATACAAAAACACCAGCCTCATCTTTCTGAGTATTTCTGAGGTATGAGAGTTCTCTTTCTAAAATAGCTATCATTCCTCCAGGAAGTATTTTCTTGATTAATGGATCCAGACCCATCCATCTAATTTCAGCAGAAAAGGCTGAAATAAATACCTTTCAAACTCTTTTACAAAATTACATGGAGTGTAATTTAGCAGATAATCATGAATTTATACAAAACATCTATATAAAAAAGTCACTTTATTAGACAATTTTCTAGCTCAGTAAACCATCTTCAAGAGTCTCCAAGTGTGTACTAAGTAACCAATTGTTGCTGTTTCACTGACTCAGCTGTCAGACGTAGCTTTTCCTGAGTTAATATTCTAAATATTCTTTCATTCTTTCAATTTTACTGAACTCATCCATCAGTATCACTTACAACAATACTGCCTGAGATGCTATCCTAGCACTCAGCTATAATTTCCAGAGGTACTAAATAGGCTTTCTATGCTAATAATTCATTACAGAAGCTGAAATTGCTAGACCATATCAGTTGTGGTGTCCACAACCACTGAGGCTTTCAGGGGCACCAGCTTCACAGCTCCCTTGTGGTAGTATAAACCTACGTAACTGGTCAGTTTTACAGCTAATTTTCTATCATAAAAGGCTGAAGCAACTGTATCAAATCTGTCACTCATGAAAAGGAGATGATGTTCTCAGGATCACTATGATAACAAACACATGGAGAAAGCTCATATGTTCACTCACTAGTTGATGATTACATCACCATGCATTATCATTGACTAGTTGTGGATAATTTCATTCTATTTTACGGGGACTATATCAAGCATAAATTCAAAGACCATTAAATGCAGTCAATAACAAGAGAGAGAACAGATGCTTCAAAGCCTTAAAAGAAATAAACCCACATTTTATCTTCATGATTTTAGTATGCAGTTTATATAAAGGTCTACATTATATACAGTAATACTTTGATGAGACTCACTTTCTCTGCTTGAGAGCTGGATCTCTATTTTGTACATGTTAAAGTATCTCAGTGCTAATAAAAGTATCTTTGAGAAAGAGAATTCCCACTAGAACTTACATATTAAGTTAAGCCTTTCTACCGATAATATTATTTAATCCCACTAAATCCTATTTCCATTCAGTCAGTAGCAGCTCTGTGCATAAATAGATAGAAAGAATGCTATGAGGGATTATGTTCATGAAAGCACTATCAGCTATCATTCTTGGCTCATTCTTTGGCAACAAAATAATGATGATTCTTAAAAAATTAGTTTTAATCTCCCTAAATTAAGAGGTTATGAACAATACCATTTTAAAATCACATAAGTGCCTTTAAGAACTTTAGCAAGATCAATCCATGAGAAAAACTCCTGGGGCTAAATGCTTTTCTAACTGTAACTTGTTGTGTTGGTAGCACAATGGCCAGGAGTAAAGAATGAGGAATTATATCAGATTTTCCCCCAGATACTCTGAACATTGTTGGAAAATATGTCAATAAAGACCTACAAGAAGAACTTGGGTTGGGTTTTTTGGGGGGTTTATTTGTTTTGTTTGTTAGATTGTATGAACTCATCCAAGAGGGCAGAAAATTCCTTCTGAAATTCCTTTTTGAAAGGAGAAGAAAGCAGATTCAGGAAGTAAAATATTTCAATAGCTTGAAGACAAATCCAGGTCAAACATGAAAAGACACTTCCACCCAAACATTCTTGCACACAGAGATTTAACTTGTAGAATAATATGATACTTCTGAATAATATCTTGCTTCTAAAATAGGACAGGTCCAGAGAAGGGCAGCGAAGCTGGTGAGGGGTCTGGAAAGAATGCCTTGCAAGGAGAGGCTGAGGGAACTGAGGTTGTTTAGTCTAGAGAAGAGGAGACTGAGAGGAGACCTTATTGCTCTCTGCAGCTACCTAAAAGGAGGTTGTAGCGAGGCTGGTGTTGGTCTCTTCTCCCAAATTACTAATGATAAAAGGAGAGGAAATGGTCTCAAGTTGCATCAGTGGAGGTTTAGATTAGACATTAGGAAGAAATTCTTCACTGAGAGAGTGGTTAGGCACTGGAACAGGCTGCCCA
This sequence comes from Ceryle rudis, assembly GCA_033439905.1. NCBI lineage: Eukaryota > Metazoa > Chordata > Aves > Coraciiformes > Cerylidae > Ceryle > Ceryle rudis. Next base: position 49,324 of record JAAGNO010005782.1, on the reverse strand, counting down.
GGGAGGTAGTGGAGTTATCATCCCTGGAGGCGTTTAAAAAATGAGCAGAGGCTGTGCTTGAGGCTATGGTCTAATGGATAGATAAATGTTAGGATGAGGTTGGAATTGATAATCCTAGAGGTCCTTTCCAACCCTAATGATTCTATGATTCTATATTTCACTTCGATCAAGGACAGAGATTTGTTATACCACTATGAATAAAAGGGAGTTCTTAGCCTTATGAAGAATGTCATTCATCCAACGACTGTATTGGTTGGCAGAAATCAGATGCAACACAAACAACATATTGGAAATTGTACAGGAACCAGTAGATATATGTTGTAAGTGGCAGGGAGCTATCCTTCCAACTGCAAAAGTCACTGACTTAACTGTCCACGGGGATTCTTCCAACAAGGTAAGTGGAAGAGTCCATTTCTGGACTACCAGCAACAGCCTGTTGGCATCCATTTCTAAGCACTGGCTTCCAGGAAGTCTTGGCCTTTTTCTGTCACTTGCATGCCACTTCAGGGACCAGACATGGATTAATTCACCCTCCATCCCCGCTCCTTAACTAAGTTAGTGATGGCTCACACTAAGAGAAAGTTAAGTCCTTGAGAGTGCCTTTAAGGCACATGAGTGGTTTTAATTTCCTTCCCATAGGTCCTGCCTCTAAGTCTACACATTCTACTTTAAGACTTCAACCTTAATTACTACTTCCATAGGTTCCCTCAAAGGCCAAAGGAAAGAGTGTGACTAATCCTGACATACTTCTCTGGTTTCAGCTGGCCAAACCTGTACTCATTTAAGATAGATCCTGAACCAAGAAACTATTCCCTGTTGATGGTAGAAGAAAGAGAACAGATTTAATTTTACTCAGCTCTCAGAATCAGAGAGGGCAGACTCAATATTCATATGCTATGAAATTTATATATATTTTGAAATATTGCATTTCTTTCATTAAGATTTGAGCTCATTAATACACTTTCATGGAAATTGCTTATCAGAATGACAAAAAATTCTCAGAGGAAGTTAATTTACCTCACCTACAGCAATTTTATTCTGATTTAGCCATTTTCTGGTCTGATACAGGCTTCATAACTTGTGCTGCTAACTGGCTGCTATACACACTAATGACTTTGGGGGTTCTAGAAAGAAAGGATTAGGTTTGGTGCTATTCTTTCTTCTCTCTAAGGATATTTGCTCCCTTCAGTGGCCTTAGAAAATACTCAGTTCAGTACCAATACTGAAACAGCATTTTGTTTGCAGTAATGCAGTGATAGTGGATGCACCTTTGTTGCATGAATAAAGCCAAATGTTTGGGGCCAAATACATTTCTTGGTCACAGAGACTGCAGGTTAAAAATAAACCTCACTGTGGATGCATATCTAACAGCTCTAGTGTAAATCTTCAGCTTTCCCAGGAATATCCTTATGGCATTTTCTTTGTTGACTTTCCCATAGCTGAAAATTTCTTATTTTATATTTTTTAAGGTCCCTATGCAGTTTCATTTTGATAGCTGACTTTAACAGCCTTTTCCTACATACTATAGCAATTTCAAATGCTCTATGTCTTTATATATAGCTATATTTAGGTTCACAGAAACTTTCCCCGTTTCTTCACATTGGATAGCAACAAGTATTTTCAATTAATGTTTAGGGGATTTTTAGATTGGTTTGAAAACTGTATTAATAAGAGAAATGCTGGGGGGTTTGTGCTTTTATGGAATTCAGATTACACAAGACTAGAAAATTACAATGAAAGAGAGCACATTATACCACACAGGAACACCATGTACAGTAATAAATCAGATTCTTCAAAGAGCATAAAAGCATCAGACTTGAATTTAAACCTACTTTAATTGTTTAGCTTAGAAAACAATTAGATTGTATATGCTCTTGGAGTTAAAACCCTGAAGGAAATGGAACTTTAGTCTCTGAAATACTAAATGAGACATGAAACAGTGACGTGCCAGGGTGTGTGATGTCAAGAAGAGCCCTCTCCTTCCTGTTTGCCTTATATTGTTCTAGATTAACCTGCTTTTAGACCATTTCCTTCAACCATTTCCAAATTCATAAGACAGCTAAAAGCAAAAGTGCAGCAGATGATAAAATGATTAGGTGACAGATACAGCAAGCTGTACTGTTTACAAGCTATGTCAAAGCACACCAGTGAAGACTAGGATGCAGCAAACAGAATTTGCTTTTGCCAAGTCCAGTGTAAGATGTACTTCCTAGCCCCATGCTCATGCCAAGTTCACAATGAAACAAAAAACTACATTGCCTCAACAGGAAAATGCAGACAATTAATACTTTCTGATTACTGTGCATCATATGCATTGCAAAATAGCACCACAAACACCTTCAGTTTAGACCTGAAGGGAACCCGTGTTGGCTGTGGATATTTTCTTGCCATATCCAACAGCCAGAAGTAAGTGAATTTGACATACAAGTCTATGAAAGGGAACAGGAAAACAACACGAGATTCAATGATATGGGGAATAACTACCTGAACAGAACACCCTTGGGAGATGTACTGCAGTTAAAAACTACCAATATTTAATGCCTACCATCTATTTCCTGAATTTAAGCAATTGTCTCCATCCTTCTACCTATTCTAGTGTCTGCCAGGAAGTACAGCAGAATCTTACAGCTATCAGATAAATGCTGAATATATAGCATAAATATGTCAACACTTATTTAAGCTTTTTCAAGTATGGGAGAAGCAGAGAAACACGTCTGATAGCTACAGGAAGCATCATAGTGTAGATAGAGACATGAGAACCTGAAGTTCCATACCTTGAACAGCATTGATCACAGGGATAAATAAGACAGATTAAATGTGCACTGTAATGTTAATTATATTCACAAAATGAGAAGTCCAGTGAAGGTTAACTAATGCTGAAGTCCTTTCATTCACTTCAGTGCACTGTGAAATCAGCTGTGATTACTTTATGCATTCCATTAACATAGCTAATTTACTCTACAAAATGTCTGGTTAAACGAAATTACTTTATCAAAATAGATAGTTAAACTGTAATTGACAGCATTTTTGACTTGTGACTACAGCAAATCTAGATTTGTTTTCACTGGTACTTAGACTCAGATAAATGTTTATAATCCTCCCCTCCTAAAACTATGACATTTTTCTATTTTGACCTTTATGCAGCTTTTACGACAGCTAGACATTGCATTGACAGTACAGCCATATATAAACTGTCACAGTATTAAGAGGGAAAAAAAGTATTTAGACTAGTCAGAAAAAACTGCCACTGACTGTAAGTATTGTTTTCCCTGCTTGCTTTCTTTTTCCCTTCTGTGAACTAGAAGAGCCAGTAGCTGTATGCACTTAAAATACCTGGCTTCTTTAGAAGATTACATGCTAATTATTTTGAAAAGTCAAAGTGTCACAATCATATTTCAGCTGTGGAAAAATAAAAGGGAAATTTATAATATTTATATAAGTAGATAGACAAGCTGTATTCTTTATTTTTCCATCCACAAAATACTAAATATCATTGATAAATAAGTTTTATTTAGCTATGAAATAGCCAGTGATATTATATCAATCGAATTGCAAGGAGGAATATTTAGCAGTCTTTACTTTGAATCCTTGTTATCTAGCCAGTAGTTACAGTGTTAGTTATGTGTCAAACAGAATAAAGAAAAAATCCAGACTCAATCACTGTTCTCTCTAAAAAAATCCATTTATAATTAACCAGATTTTCCTGCACCGTAGACTGCCAGCACTAACTTTTTGCAATTCCATAGTGTCCTTCCTGCACTTCTGTGCTTTAATAGAGTGCCCAGCTGAGACTTAGGCAGCTTAAAATTCATTTCTGCAATATAACGAAGAGGAGGATGAGTACCCAGCCTCAGCCATGGAACAAGGAGCACTTTGCAATCCTGTCCTCATACTGCAAACTAAAGACATACCTTCTGTTCCTTCTTCCTTCATGACCTCCAGTCTACTATGAGTCCTGTTGGTTTTCCCTAACTTGTGGTTAACCTTTCCAGGGCAGGTTTCCTTACATGCAGCAAGCAGTAGTATACAGGTATGCTAAACATTGCAAACTGGAATTCCCACATCATTGTAGAGAAGAAAAGAATAACAGGATGAAAGAGGAGAAAATTAATGTTGCCTTCACTTCAATTCCCATTCACACATAGAACCTGAGGGCTACAAAAGGCAAGAGAGACCAGATAAATTAATGAATAGGCAGCCACATGCATGTGACGTGTCATATCTCCTCCCAGAGACACTGCCTCTTGCTCTTCCTGTCCCATAAAGACAGTGGACAATACACAGCTTTGTATCATTACCTTTTCACTCATATTTCAGTAGATCCATAAAGACTCTGAAATTCAGAGTCTTTGTTCTTTACTTCCCTACAGCTAAACATTGATTTACAGTCACTAGAGTAGCTCTGTCAGTCTCTCTGCACATCTCTGGTTCTATATAATGAAGGCACTTTCTGTAAACAGTGAAAGATTTTGTTATGCCTCATCAAACAGCGTCAATGTCAGAAGTCTCTGTGAAACACAGAATGTTGTTAAGCGTGGATTAAAAATACATATGTGGCAAACTTCAAAAATGTCTATCTGTATTCTGGGAATTGAAATTACATTTACATTTCATAGGTGTGGCTGTACAGCACGGGTACATTTACCAGCTTTCAGGATATACTACACATTTTTTTTGTCTACAAAAACAGACCTGTAGTTACAGTTTATGGTAATTATATATTTCTGACAGAAGTTTTCCTGCAGCAGGTGGTAATTATTAAAGTTACAGGCCATAATAAGTCAAGGGAAATGCTTCCTCTGAGTGGACTGTGGGGAAAGGTTCCACTGTTAGTTTTAATAAAATAAATAATTGAACATCTGATGTTCTGATTTCCTAATTGAGAAAGGAGAAGAAAGTTCATTCTTCCTGGTGATTTACCTGTTCCTTTTCATAGACTTGTATTTCAGATTCACTTACTAAATTATGAAATCTCAAGTTAAAATCCCCAATGTGGGGGTTTTTTGTTTATACACATTTATTAAGATACAGATTGAAATTAATAACCAAGTTTCCAATCAAAGTAATTCATGGGGCATTACAGAAGCTCAATACTTATCCAATTCACGTTTGAAAGATAAAAGAAAAGCAGTCCATGTGAAATTAACACAAGTTTCAATTCCATTCCCTCCCCAACAACATTTAGAAGGGAGAGACTGACATTTTGTTTGGATAGTCTTGACTGAGACCTACTGTCTGTTTTCACAGGCATCTGAAATGTTCAGAAAATTCAAAGCCATGAAGAATAACACCTGTAAGTCTGTTGATAGACTCAAAAGCCAGGCATTTTATAAAAGATCCTTCTGCATATGACTGCATCACAGCAAGTCCTTGAGGACCTCTGCTTTTTCCTTTCTGGCAACACTGTACATGCGCATCGCAACACCAGCATATTAGTTAAAGCATAATTTCAAAAGGAGCATGTCTTTTGTTAGACCATGGGTTTTTCCTATTAGAGCATAAACTTTATGTTTAGATGCATGTTCAAGCTACAGCTCGAGCATACGAGGTTGCACTTGACCTTGAAGGTCATTTCCAACCTTAATGATTCTGTGACTACAAGAGTGACTCACAGATACACAGGCCAAAATCACACAGCAGAGCAGAGACGCATAGAGAAAAGTACTCCATGTGAAATCTCCTAAGTCCCTCACTCTGTCTGCACAGGGATCAGATGTGGTTTTTTCAGCTGGCAAACTTTATTTCTGCAACTCAAATACTGTATATTACACACTTTTTTCCAGAAAGAAAAAAAGTCACACTTATATAGGTCTTCATAAAATAGTTGTCAGTTATGTACAGAAACAAGACAGAACTGACTCCTTGAAGCTGGCATGGATACCCTACAAAGGAATTTGATTCTTAAAAAACACCTATATAAAAAGTATTGCTTTGGTACCTTTGGAAAAACACCCATTTTTGCTGCAAATATCTGCACATATTCATGCTATTTTTCTAATTGTTCAAATCTAAGATCATGCAAAGCAATATCATTAATATTCTTGCAATAGATGCAAGAATTTTTGAAGAGGAAAAGTACCGTAAATATACATTTTTGAACAACACTGAAAAGCAACATTATAATAATTTTTGAATGTTGTCCAGCTATTCTCCTATAGTTGAACACAAGAGTAGGACTAGAGATGGGAAAAACTTTGGATTTTACTATTCACTTAATTATTGAATCAAGCATTTATCCTGATGCCTGTCCAGGAAGTATTGACCCTGTTACTGGTGCAAGAATAAACTGCACTTTGTCAGGAGCTAAGCCTCATATAGCACATTAAACAAGGATTTTGGCTGTTGAAATTTTCAAATCTGACTTCTGGAAATTCTATTTAATTTTATATCTAATTTTTGGTGATGGGGGATGAACTTCATGGGACACTTTACATCAAATGTTTCATTGTTGGAAATTAGCACAAGTTGAAAGATTTCAAAGAGCAGTATCATGATAATGCAATTTTACTTCCCCCAAGTTCCTGAGCCTTTAATTCACAGTATGCAATCAATCGAGGGGGGGAGATTGCTAAATGCTTCCAAAATACAAGTTCTAAATAAAAAAAAAAAAAATTCCACTGAATGCACTATGAATTTCTAAAGCTTATGAAGGACATTGAAGTGCTGGAGCATGTCCAAAGGGCAACAAAGCTGGTGAAGGGTCTGGAGAACAAGACACGGAGCAGCTGAGAGAACTGGGGTCATTTAGCCTGGAGCAAAGGAGGCTCAGGGGAGACCTCACTGTCTTACAACTACCTGAAAGGAGGCTGTAGAGAGGTGAGGGTTGGTTTCTTCTACCAAGTAGCAAGCAACAGAACAGGAGGAAATGGCCTCAAGTTGTACCGGGGGGGGTTAGATTGGATACTAGGAAATATTTCTTCATTAAAAGGTTTGTCAAGGACTGGAACAGGCTGCCTAGGGAAGTGGTGGAATCAGCATTTCTGGAGGTATTTAAAACACATGTAGATGTGGTGCTTAGGGACATGGAAAAGTGGTGGCCTGGCAGTGCTAGGTTAATGGTTGGACTTGACGATCTCAAAGGTCTCTTCCAACCAGAATGGTTCTGTGATTCTATGTGAGGGCAAAAATTGGTCTACTATTCTTTTTTCATTAGAACTTTTTCAACTTAATACAGAAACATTCACATTTTTATAGCAATCCTTTTAATTTTATCCCTCAGTAGTGAAAGGACCACATTCAAGTATTCAGATGGTTCACCAATGATACAATGATTCAGGCTGTACAGTTATTATTAATGGTTCCAGTTCTCTGAATTTAAACATGCTAAAATAACTTACAAGCTTTCAAGAATATCTAACAAGTAATAATTCAACAGGGTGAGTACAAGGCTCCAAGGAAACCACTAAGGTCTTTATTTTATAGGAATAAAGTAGCTATTTGAAGTAACAAAACAGCCTGATGGTTTCATTAATTTAAACAGTTCATTAGCTTTTCCATAGGCACAAAAAAAAAAAAAAAAATCCATTAGCATTAAGAATGTAAAGAGCATTCTTTAGGGTGAGAGATATCTGCAGCCACACTGTTAGCAAACAACTGAAACTTCTAGTTAGGGCTTTCTCAATTTTTCCCATTTGTGCCTCAAATATGCATATACACCAACAGTAATTATTTCAGCAACATACAGTGTCTCCCGTGTGCCTGATATAATACAAAACACCCATCTCATTCTTAGTCAATGCTTATTCATTTCCTCTCAGTTTGCATAGTTAAATGAAATGTTAGTGCCAAGCAAAATGAGAATTGTTCCAAACCTCTAGATAAACATATTGCCTTAAGTACAAAGGAAAGGAGAATCTTTAACAAGGTATTTCAGAGATACCTCATCTCCAGTGTATTATTGCCCATCAAACTACTCTGCTTCTTAAATCTGCTCATTTACCATTTAGGCAGGCATCACATATTTCCTTGTTCATTTTCTTTACTCATCATATAGATATTGAGTTTTAAGAGGCCAAACTGATTCTGAGCTTGTTGTGCCGTTCTGCTTCTCTGGAACAGCACTCAGTTTTCTGAGTGTGGAAAATCATAGGCTGACAATGAGTTAAAAAAGAATTAGAAGAGTAAATCCAAGATCCAAATAAAAGATAGGAATATCATCAAAGTTACAGCATATATTGCTTCTTGGGTTACCAACATATATAAAATGTCTTTAGAGCAAATAAAAACTCTAGATTTGATATGTTCATACACAGCATATTAGTGATCATGTGCAATGTTCCATTAAAATCTAACCTACTACTGTTACCCTATAGACAGAGTCAATGCAAATGATTTACAAGTAACATTTTTTTGAAGTTACTGTTTTCAAATACCAACTGAAGCCAGTCTCCATTGACAGTTCCTTGTAGACAAGTTTTAAACAAATAAAGCTAGTAATATCAGCAAACTCCATCACCAAGATACCTTAGCAATGTCTGAAAGGAATATGTACTTCCCATTCTTGTCAAGACCAGCAAATCACAAATTGTGCCAAAAAAACTTTTGTATAGCATTTTCCATTTGCATCAAACATAGCTGCTGAAAAATCTTCCTACATATGTAAGGCGTCTATATCTGATTTTCTGCCTTTAAGTCAAATATATGGGTAGTGTAAAAATATACCAGACCCTAAACTCCAAGCATACAAATTAATTAAATGAGGTAAAACCACTAAACATTGCCAAATCTTAATGCAGCCCGATAGCACCTCATTTAAGTAAAACAATTTTAGCCATGTCTGTCTAGATCCATTCCACTTCTTTAAGCACCCAACCAAAATGATTAACCTCAAAACGTGGTAATCCTAAACTGTGTATATCAACTCATCTAAATCCCTCAGGATAACAACTTCAGGGAGCTCTAATCCTAACTTTGGTGCTGCAGTCACCTGCCTAGTGCTTAACTGATCTCCCACCTGTATCAGTAGCACATCTTATGTGCTTATAAAGCACATCTTTATATGGAGTCAAGGTGTTGGCTGGCATCCTTGAAAGGAACTGTGGAATGGCAAACACAGCAGCTATGTGCCTGTGGTAGTTGCACAGCTGTACCATTTCTTCCTTTAGCAGCTCAGATACTGAATGCATAGTGTCAGGGGTAATCAGTAGCTTTTCTGGATAACCCTGTGTATTCATCAGCTAATTTAACAGTTCCCTGACAGTCTCTTAGCAAGTGCTGGAAAACTCTTTGCCACCAGACAGGATGGATTTGAAAACTAAAGGAAATTTTATTCTGTGCTTCATTTTGAGGGTTTCTATTTGTTTGGCAGACTTTCTGTATGGTTAAGAAAAATTCAGATGGAATCAATGTCCAGTCAACTTTTATTTTACCTAGAGCCACAAACTAAAATCATCTTTTTTTTTTTTACTATTGTTGATAGTACAGCAGGTCCAAAAATATGTTGGTGTGTGTGAGGCTCTCTTCTGATTAAACTCTTTCTCATGAAACAGTATTAAAAGACTTGGAAAAAATGAAGAAATTGTCTGAAATATATGCAATCTAGTGCAATAAATGAGTATAAAGTGCTATTTTTAGTCTACAATGAAAATACAGGATAGTAAAAAAATGGGGTTCTGAAGAAAAAAACATATGGGGTCATTCTTGACCTTCAGCTGAAAGCAAAACTAAAACTTTCCTGCTGTGAAAAGTAAATTTAAAAAAATCAGCGGCACTAATCTACGTGCTGATACATGTCACGTACAAGGAGAGGTGTTGGACAAATGCATTAAAGAAATCTTACAAGCTCTGGTAATTCATCACATAGGTTATAATGCCGTAATTTATTTACAGCATCTCATTCAACAAAGATGAGAATAACCATAGAAAGCCCAGAGGACATCATCAGGTTATCTGAAATTGAGAAAATATGACCTCTGCTTGAAAGAGTAAGGTTTCTTTACTGTATGGGGGGGCGGGGAATAAAAAGAGGATTCACATGGTGATGGGTGATTATAAGAAACCACAGAAATTAATGTTACTAGCAGCAGCTGCAGAACTTGTTGTGTGGTTTGGGTTTTTTGGTTTTGGTTGGGGTTTTATTGTTGGTTGGTTGGGTTTTTTTTGTTGTTTGGGTTTTTTTAGCCAGTGGCATATCAAGCAGGATAGATTCATTTTCTCATACAATTAGAACCACAGCTGTATTTTGAAACATGTAAAAGGCAGCTACCATGCTGTTCAATAATTTCACATTGATTGTGCTACCACTTTCAGACACCTTTCTTTCCTGATACTTAAATAGAAACAACTACCAAAAAAAAGTGCAAAACAAAACATTCAAGAAACATGAAGTGTTAAATTGACAATCAATGTTTTTTCAGGCCAATAACCATGTGCTGATGGTATGGTTTTGTTTTTTGGTTTGTTTGTTGTTTGTTTTTTGGTTTGTTTGTTGTTTGGTTTTTTTTGTTTTTTTTTTTTACTTGCATAAAATTCAATCTTACTCAGTTTTCTTAAGTGCCCTAAAAGCAATATCCTGAACATTGTTGAAAACAGAAATTGAATGAATCAGCTATGAATCCTAGCCCTGTGCTCATCTAGCAAATACGTGGCATTACAGAATAATTGTCTTCACTTTGTAGTTACACCAAGAGCAATATTTTACAGATAAAGGCAAAAATACAGGGTGAAAATATACCTTTATTTTTCAGGATTACTTGGACAAGAGCTCAAACTATGCTCTGCAAGATTTTAACAATTTTTCCAACAATTTTGTACATTTACTATCAAGCAATTTCAAATCAAATCAGGCTGAATACCTGTACCTGGGTTATCAGTTCAGAACTGATGGGATTTTTGTTACAGAAGTTTTTCAATTACTGGCCTTTATGAATATATAATAAGAAAAATCTTCTCCATTTTGGGAGCAGATTCAGATGAACATTGCCAACTACAGTACCAAGAAGTTGTTTTGGGTTTTTTTTTTATGTATTTTATTTTGAAAAGCTTTAAAAAAAACATATTTAAATATGAACATTAGCAATTTAGTACTGAATACTTCACAGCTAAATATTTGATTAAGAACTCATAAAAATAACATGCTGAAACCTTATGACTACATAATGAACCTTGACTGAAGCACTTGTACCTATTTTATTATATTTGAATTAAAATAGGTTGAACAAATGTATTTCTGCATTTAATCTCCTGTAGCTATTCACAAAGCAGACATCCCAGTAAAACTAAGACAAAATTGGATTCTGACTCGTTCATTCCTCCTTAAAGTTCATAAGGCAAATGTGTTGTGGTGGCTGTGGAGACAGTGACCTGCTCTGAAGGGTGGGCTGCATGGAGGTGATACCCAAGAGTGCCTGCAGGTTTCCTGCCCTGCAGCAGCCAGCCGCAAAGAATCATTTCCATTACATTTTCTAACTGATCAGGTTATCTGACTCTTCTCAGTCTCTCCAACAACATGTGCTGATCTATATCAATTGCTGTGAGAAGTGACATTGTGTTGCAGATTGGCACTGTACTGAGGCTACCTAGCCGTGACTCTCCACAGACTTTACATATACTGAATTTATCTGAAGCTATACCCTTCAGAGCAAGTAGCAGTTTCTAGAATTCAAATACATGTACAAGCTTCTGCAACTTTGGGGTCACTGTTTTAAGCTTGCCTCACCACCTCAGTTATCATGCTTTTAGACCACCTTTATATGACAATGGGTATTTTCCTGGTGAATAAAAGATGATTCTGTATTATGTATGAGGATTACAAAGAGCGCTTCTGAATGCTAAAACATTCAAGAGAAAGATGTTTGCAGATATTATGTAAGGAAAACAAACATCTTGGGTCTTCCTTTAGATAATCTGGATATTCTGTTAAATACTGCTGAGAACCTGTCATTATCAAATTTCAGGTTAACATATGCTTCTACCTGCTTATGCATAACAAAGTCTCTCTGAGCACATTTTCACACCTACCTTCTATTGCTTACAATTGAAGGTTAGATTTTAAAATTCTCCTGAAGATTTTGTTCCCTCTGCCACCACATTTCATCTGTAAACCTTGAAGTCTTTCTGCCTTTGAAATGATCTGAATTTACAAGAGTTTTACTCAACAGGTCTCTTCACTTTGAGAACATAACTACTGTATCTTCAATATTTCTTCAGGAAAAATCACCTCCGTCACTGATTTCAGTATACTGTCAGCTGTCTGCTGATTCCACTTGTTAAAATATTTTGGCAAAGACATTAACAATGTTTATTATTTAGAGGAGATAACCCTCTGAAAACAGATTTCAGTGAATATTGCTAAAATACCTCTAGTCATTCTCTCGAATTCAGGCAGTATAGAAAAAAGATTGTATACAATAGTAAGCATTTCATTAGGTCTTCAGTGCATTTTGCCTGCTTCTTTAATCAATAAATTATGAAGACATGGGTCCAACCTATTGAATTTATTTAAACTTGAGATCATTTTGATTCAGAGATTGTTTTCTACAGTTTTCCATCATTCTCCAGTTTATATGCAGTCTATATTCTACCTTCTTATTGAAGTGCTATCTTGTTCCTCTGTGTTAGAAATAATTAATGCTGAAATAACATTATGGTAACACACATACTTGACACTAATGGATTCGTTTTCATTGTTTTTGTATATACCTCTACATGATCTGACAGCTTATGTCTGAATTCTGTAGAAGAATGAATCAGTTCTATTACCTAGAACACAACTCATTTCTAACAAGGTATTTAATCAAAATATATTTGATATGATAGCTGAGGAAAGTAATACTGAATACAATGTAAGCACAGGGGCAAACAACGGGCCAGAAAATACCCTTGCTTTTCATTCTGAAATTTTATGAGGCAATTGTTTCAGACCATTAAAAGATGTAACTTGTAAAACTTGTAATCCTGACCATAGGACTTTAAAATAGCATTTAGATAAACCATAAATTAAATGACACCACAAATAAATTGAAGTACCTGCTAGGATGTATTGCACAGTCAAACAATTTTGAACCTAAAGGTTAAAAGTTATAGTAAGAATTTCAAAACTGCAGAAGCAACATGGATTGATTCGAAGATGTTAGAGCTGTGTTTGTTCTCTTAGGAAAATACTTTGTGTTAGTGTTATCCTGGCACTACATTCTTCTTATTTATCTCCAAGGACCAAGAGTTTCCCGTGATAAAGATTGTCTAATAAGATAACAAATGCTTTCCCTTTGCAATGAAGTGACCTTACAGCAGACCAAAAGGCCTGTACCAGCTCTGTGTGCAGACCAGCAAGCAGGGGGCAGTTGGCAGAAGCTGGATCCAGGATGAGTTGCCTCAGAGTTGTCAGCTGTGCTGCTACTAACAGTTTCCCTTGCAGACAGGCTAAGAACGGGCAGATAAGTTGAGGAGGGAATGGTGCTATACTTTACCTCATCTTGATTTTAATACTGTTCAAGCTGAAAGGAGGAAAGTATGAAGGAAATGCAAAGCTTCCATTGCAGTCTCGAGGATATATTTAAGTTCACCCTTCTTGCACAGATGGTGAAAGCAAAGGAACAGGTTGTTCTGTTCATTTTACAAAGGTAGGTCTCAGTTAAGAAACTGAGAATAAGAAGAAGGACGATAAACTCCTGCACTAAGTAAACAACACCATATCTACACACATGCTAAAAGAAACTTTAAAACATTGGCCGAGCGTCTTTAGTCTTTTAAGTTCCTCACGGCATAATAACTAGAGATATAAGCAGGTGTAAAGATTCAGATTCTGTATGTTCTTCAGATACTGACTGCTTGCAACTACCTTTAACTTCAGCAGAATTTGACAGCTATCAATACTTCTCAATGGAATGTAGCAACATGACATTAAAATGCAACTTTAAATCCTCTACAGTTTGCCCCCAAATTTCTTTATTTAGGGTCCTTTATACCACAATTCATATAGCTAATCAAACAATACTAGTGAGTTCTACTTATTAAATGGTAGAAGAATATCATGAAATAAGATGACACATTATGCTTTGCTATAGTACACATCAAGGAAAAATTGATTTGGTTCTAAGGCATAATATTTTGTGAGTATTGTACTGTGCCTGTACAGAATGCTTCCTTGGAGACTCTGATCAGCCTCATTCCAGGCAAAGGAAGATGAAAGTAGATCTCACCTCTTAAAACACTCAACATTGTGTAAGTTCTGCACTTTTTTCTTGCTCTGAATGCCCTGCACAATTGAAGCGAATGAAGTTAAACAGAAATAGCAATTTCTCTAGTCATACTTTTAGCAACTATACTGTTATGTGTTTCTGGAGCATTACAAAGGAACGAAGGGACAAATCAAGAGTGAGCAAAGAGACCACATTCTGGCCTTCAGCATTTAAAAGATAAGTCTGAAATATTGGCTTCATTACACTCAATGGCCCAATTTTCAGGGGAGACCCAGAATACACCTGAGACTGTAATTGCTTTCTGGATAGTTAATTGTCCATGAAGACTGCAGACATTGAAATGAATGGAAAGGCAGGTGCCACTTGACATGAAAAACAGCTCTCTAATGTTGATAAAAACACTTGTTTAGAAGCAAATTAAAAAGATGACAAAACACTTTCACACAATGTCAGCAGAAATGTAAATAACTGGTTTCTAAGGCGACATTCAGCACTCTTCACAATGATAAAGAAATTAGAACATTCTAACCATGCTAAAGAAAGCGTCGTGCTGACAAAAACAGACACCACTTGGTATGATAATTCCACAATATGTTTTTAGATACAATATTTTAAAAACATTGAAATAGGGATTGCAGATATGACCAGATGTCATCTCTGTTGTGGCTTCTCCTTTCATCCCTTCTCTTGCTGGAACAGAGAATCACCCAGCAATGTAGGTGCTATATGCAATAGCCCATCCAAAATTAATAACACTATAATCATGACTCAGCTCCTCCATTTCTAAATCTTCTCTTACTCAAGTGTACCTGAAAATCTCACCTGGTGAAGTCACAGGCACAGCTAAAGTTGTACTTTACTACAGACAAACTATATCTAATGAATAAGACGTGTCAGTCCATGATTAAGTTAGAAAGTGATTAGTGACTTCATCCTCCTCCTCTTGTGTAAGCCAGAAGTGGAAGAGCTTAGAAGAAATATTGATAGGTAGAGTTCATTCAAAGACCTTTCCAAAGCCTGTAGTGTATTGATAAATCAAAGAAGTCTTGGCTTGAGGATATGGACAAAAGTAGAAAATATAAATGAACTGTCATTTGCATAGCAAAGGAAAACAATTCGGGGACAGTTTTAACCCCTCTTTCATGCCTGTAAATGTACACACAATCCAAACAATTCAGGTCAGTCTCACTCCCTCTCTGATGCTTATAAAGACACATTCACAGATTTTGATCTGTAAAATGAAAACACACACCAAAAAAAAAAAAAAAAAAAAAAAAAAACAAAAAAAAACAACCCAACCGAAAAAAAAGGATTATTTTGACCCACTAACAAAAGCCTTTCAGGGACATACTGACCATACTTACTCTCTGATGTAAATTAGAGCAGCTTCAAAGCTAGTCTAAATTCCACTTTGTCTGCACAAGCCAGGGAAGTTATGCCTGCTCGGTATTCTCTGAGGACAAAGAATAGAGCAGAAATCTAACCTGCTGCCTTTTTTCTGCACAGACATTTATATTACTGGTAAGCAACCTTAGCTGCCCAATTACAACACTTTCTAGGCTCTTGTTTTTAATACATTGAATATCTGTAATTTAGTAATCCTGTACGTGCAAATTTGGTTTTGAACAGTAGCATGACAAATGGCTATCTGGTGAGTGTTTTCTTACATTGATCTGTAGAACGTGGGTTGTTTAAAAGACACCAGATCATGGTGAAAAGGAATCACTTCACCCAGTTTCAGCTGCACTAACTTCTTCATGAAAACCCTGTCTAGAATTTGTGGCTATGTGCAATGGTCCACTGTTCATTTCAGACTCCTGAAAAGACACTGTTATAAGCCAGCATAAACAATTCAAAAACATTCCTGGGTGGAAAAACTCCTAAAAAAACTGCCACAAACATTTGGTTACACAGGTTGGGACCACTTCTACAGTGTTGCATAGCAACACCAGAAATTCAGATTTATCTTGCTAATCCTTTGTAAAGGATTAGATAAGAGACTGCGGTCTATACTTCCAGGTTATCCCAGGTCCACAAATGCAAAAGTAGTGACTGAGGATTGAACAGAATACAGCCTTTAGGGATCTTACCTGGCTGAATTCCCACAGTAGGGAATATCAAAGTTATGAAGAAGGTCCTAGGAGCTTCATCTTTCTCAGTTTCTGATAGGACCCAATATAGCCCCAAGGAATTTTGCAGGAGTAAGCCTCCAAAAGGGATAAATTGTGAGCAGTATCAAACCTATCATTCAGGGTGCTTAATTAATTCTTTTGTAATTCACATGGCAAATATCCTTTTTCACCAAAAGTCCATTTAACTTTACTGTGTCTACCAGAAAAGTTAGCATTTTTAATCATGCTCCATGGAGAAAAACTGAGTTCATAAAACTGCCAAGCTTGATCATTTCTACAGAAGAATGTTGATCTTTTCAAAATGCAGTCTTTCAAGTGTCCAAACAGCACTTGCTGTAAAATATGGACAAGTGCTGCTTGCCATATCTCAGATGCATAATTCTAAATGAAAATAGAAAATTCCAAGCACAAAGTGTCAGGCTGAATGCTGCACCTATCCCAGCAACCAGAAAGCTCAGGCTATAGGCTTATGAACATTAATTTTGGACCAAATACTGATTAATTTACTCAGATTGAGCAGCACTGTATACCTCCAATGATTATGTTGAAAGGGAAGTATTTGTAGAGTTCAGCCCAAGTCTGCTGTATCCCCAGGTACTTGTTCCTGCATATCTGCTATATATTGCTGCTAGGAACAGATGAAAAATATTTTTGGCCAGGCCTTTTTGCCATTAAAATAAAAATAATTTATTATTATATAATAAATTATATTTGATGCCATATCTTGATGAGAAGCATAACTGTTGAGGAAAGGCTATGCTGCAGCTGCTACTACTGGATATTATTGTCCATACGTATTTCCTGCTACCAAATTAAATCCTTTACTTGTCAATGGACAAAAGTTATTGCCATCATTTTAACAGTTTGCTGAATTTAAAAGCACTAGATGTCACAAACCCCTTGCTGCTTATTTTCAAACTACACTTGGCGGCAAAATACGCGCTTCTGTCCATCTTCATCACAGATTTTTCCCTAAGAAGAAAAGGAGCAAGCCTATTAGCAGTCTTTGCCTTCAGAACAACGGCATGAGATAAACTCAGTGGACTGCTGGTACATAGTGTGAAATATCACGTGTTGTGCTAGTCAGGAAAATAGTGCTGTCATCACACTCTAACTTCTCCCCACTCTCCAGGATCACATTTTCTCCTACATGCTGACTTATTTCTCCACCTTTTACTCATGGTGATTATCTCCTGATGTTTTTAACTTCCTTTTGCAATAACAATGAAGAAGTAATGTAGTAGTCTTGGGGAGGCCAGTGCAGAGTGGAATGGAAGAAAGCAAAATGCTTAACCACTACATAACTTACTTTTTATCTACATTGTTCCATTGCTCTGTGTTACATATAGCTTCCCATGATGCAAAGTAATGTGTGCACTTTATTCCCATAATTACTTTTAAGGATTATATTTACATGACTTCTCTCTAAAATCATAAATTAGGAAAGCTTTTGTGAAGGTCACCTTGTTAATGCAGTAACACAGAATATGACAGGACCAGCTGC
The DNA here is from genome assembly GCA_033439905.1 of Ceryle rudis. NCBI lineage: Eukaryota > Metazoa > Chordata > Aves > Coraciiformes > Cerylidae > Ceryle > Ceryle rudis. The sequence continues at coordinate 31,550 of JAAGNO010005782.1, read as the reverse complement.
CATCCCTTATAAATACAGAGTGGAACCACAGCTAATGAAATCTGCAGTACTTGGATGGAGGTCTCACCCAGCAAACAGTCATATTTCTTTGCACAGCATGTTTCTGCCAATATTACAGACTCACACCCACCACATATCAATACAAGCCTCTGTAGACTACATTTGGGGAAATGAACAGAAATCGTAGAATCATAAAATGGTCTGTGTTGGAAATGACCTCAGAGACCATCTAGTTCCAATCGCCTTGCCATGGACAGGGACACCTCCCACTAGACCAGGCTGTTCAAGTCCCCATCCAATCTGCCCTTGAACACATCCAGAGATGGAGCTTCTACAGCTTCCCTGTACAACCTGTTCCAGTGTCTTCACCACCCTCACAGTGAAGAATTTCTTCCTAATTTCTAATCTAAATCTACCCTCTTCCGGGTTGAAGCCATTACCCCTCATTCTATCACTACAAGCCCTTGTAAAAAGTCCCTCCCCACCTTTTTTATAGGTTCCCTTTAAGTACTGGAAGGCCACAATAAGGTCTCCCCAGAGCCTTCTCTTCTCCGGGCTGAACAACCCCAACTGTCTCAGCCTTTCCTCATAGGAGAGGTGCTCCAGCCCTCAAATCACAAGTAAATCTTCAGAAGGGCTTGTTTTAAAACACTGTAAGAATTGTGATGGGAATTACTGTGTGCTGGCATTGTACTTTTCATATAACCACCATTAAGAGGTATGCATGAAAACATAGTGTTAGTTTGGAAAATTTGGCCAAAGTTGTGGGTAACCAGAACCTAAAAAAGCGAACTACTTTCAGAACATGAATTTCAAACGTTAATGAAAAACTCAGAAATCAAAAGCTTTTTTAATATACCATTGTTTTCAGGAATCAGCACTTGGAAAAATTTCCTCAATTGTTTTTAAAACCTATTTCTTAGCTGTCTTGATTTATCTGGGGAAAACAGTTAATTTTGTTGGAATTCTTCAGAAATAACAGCTTAAACTGCTCTGAATAATGCAACGAGTCAGGAAGCTGACTCGTGTCCTAGACTTTCTTAGAACTTAATACTAATTATAAAAAAACCAAATTAAAAAAAAATAACAAAGCAAAACAAACAAACAAAAAAGGCTCACTGGAATTTTTTGCTTTTAGGTAGATCAACAGACAATGCATACAACTATGCTAATAAGCTATCAGAGAAGATTATGTTGAATACTGTCTATGGCAGTCTTAACAACATCCTCGGGGAGATAATTTAAAGAGATGTTATTCAAAATATAATATTGATGCACTGCTGAGACAGAGATTTTAATCCACACAACTCAAGGAACCTCCCAACACAAGGCAGGTTCCCATAGCAACTGCAATTACACTACTTTCACATACGCATTATTGTCTTTTCTTACAAGATAATAGAACAGATAGTTTGGCAGTCTGAAGTTCTACTGGGGCATTGCTTTTACTACATTTGTAACTCTGATCCACAGCATACTACTATACTCCGAACTTTGAAAGTTATTTTTGTACTCTGAGTTACATTTTATCTTGAAAGTCAATAATCCTGATTCTGACCTCACTAATACCAATATAAATCAAGACTGAAACAAGAAAACTATGTCAGTTCAAATCTAATGGAAACGGATACATCAAGCTTATCTGATACAGATTTTGTGAGACTAAGCTGTTGATACCTGGTCATGGAAAAATATTTTTTTAAATATCTATCATTTCAAGAGTTGGTATTCTGGAAATGTTAAATTCAAAACAAATTCAATTCAAATAAGGAAAAAATAAAAAGTATATTTCTGATTCTATATGAGTAAAGGAAATTCTTAATAATAGAGTGAGCCAAACACTAGAGGAAATAAAATATTTGACTTTAAGCCCTCTAAAAAACTGCCTTCTGCATATTACAGATTAGCATAGAAACCTTAATTAAATACTCTGGGGTTGCTCTATTTTTTAATTATTTCTTCTTTTCCAATTTATTCTGAAATGATACACTTTCTTCTGAAATTAAGATTGAGTAGAATAAATCCTCACACAAATCCATCACATCTCCTTTAAAATTGGTTAGACAATGTAATCCTGATCTAATAGTTTGGCTCAGGACAAAGAACATTTGAAACTACTGTAGTCTTTTTCAACAAAAACAAAAAGAGAGAGATTAAGATACTAGGATACACCTAGAATCCAGACAAAGAATATTTAAGCAATTTAAACTATTATGATAGAGTTTATATGCTGCCTTACTGAGTTAAAAAGCAGTATTTTAGCACACTGAAATACATTGGAGGTCAGAGCTTTAAAGATATGTAAAAGTATACAGCTCCCATGGAAACAAGGACATGTCAGAAATATGAATGTCTTTGATAAATTGGCTTTATTGACCGACTGTGAATGTGGTCAGAGGTGCTCATATACTGTCAAGACACTGTATCAGAAGGATGCTTGGTACAATAAAATGGAACTTCTTTTTCTTATTATTCAGATACTTATGTGGAAAAAGACCAAATATTTTGGACAATAACAAGCTAGAACTTTGGCTACTTTATTCAGAAATTGAAAACTTTGGCTAAGAGCAACTGAAGGCTTGGTCATTCCTAGAGTACACGAAACAAATAAACTCCACTTTCTTGTCAGAGAATCAGAGACTATCCATCTCCAAAACCATAGAAGGTATTTGAAATGAAAAGCTATGCTAGGTACCATGTCTTCAATGACCAACCTTAAAATAATGCAAACTCTAAACAGGGCACAATAGTGGCTATGCTACAAAAAGCAGATTATTGGATGACCATTGTTCTTTACCCAAAAGATAAGAATCAGAATTAAATTTGACCTATATACTTCAGATCCCATATCTGTAAATAAAAAATGGTTATACTGAATTATCTAACCAGGGTACTGTGTACGTGAGCTCACCAGTGGTTACAGCTTTGGGGGAGGCTGGTTCAGAGTGCTCAGCAATTGACATTCTGAGACTGCTCTGTGGACCAGCAAGTACTCTCACGTGTACTGCAGTGCAGTTCAGACAGCTTCACCTTTCTGTATTGGGCACTCAGATAACATCCTCAGGGTACCAGTCTTTACTCTGCAGAGGTCTTTTTCAAACCTCAGTGAACTCTACTGTGATCAAACACTCCCAAAACAAAGCAGGTAGGATACAGTTTCAGGTATTTTCTGTGTTTATGGGGTTTTTTTGTTTTGTTTTAAATAATATGAAAAATGTATTTGAGGTCTAATCAGTACTCTATATTTTTAAGGAAAAGGGTGAAAAAAAATCAGGTGATCTCTAAGACACATGAAATAGTCTGCTGCCTTGTACTTTCCCAGATATTTGCTGATGACAGAAATATCCTCTCCCTTTCTCAGTTCCTCTCTTTGTGCATATGCCAAACGCTGGCACGCAGGCTGCCCAAAGGGAATAGTATATCATCTCTGGAAAGTTGTTAACACAAGGCTGAGCATGTACCATGCCATTATTATGACAGCTTGTTCTAAAACAGAAGAGACAAGCAGAAGGGGGGGGAGGGGGGGGGGGGAGGGGACAGGCCTTTTTTTTTCCCCATGTTTACTTGTCACTTCTAAATTATAGG